>UZAN01000030.1:0-20756 GCA_900618425.1 Echinostoma caproni | reverse complement strand
CGTGGTTTACTTCCCCGCATGCCTTTCGGTTTTATAATCGTTTTTACGTGCACTTACCTAGCTGTATATATACAAGTATACATACAGGCTTATACCATCACTATTACTCCACTTTGCCCATTGATTTGTTACATGCTGTGCCTTTCCTTATCCCTTCGCAGCTGGGTATTACCCCAGACCGTTCAGTATGATTCTTTTGTTCCAGATACGGTTGGCTTGGACCTGTCAAAGGCTTGGGGTTAAAGCCCACAGTGAAAGTTTGGCCCTGGCGGTGGATGCTGGGCGTGGCTGTTTCGACGATCTTGTCTGCATGCGTCCGCATCCCCGCAAACGTATGAATTCGCTGTACTCCCTCCTATTTATTCATATTCTTTTGACTCCCTTTTCTTCGTAATGAACTCGCTTTACTCCCTCCTATTTATTCATTTCCCTGTGACTCCATTATCTTCGTCTATTGTCCGACATTTTGTTCTCTCCGTATCTTCTCCCATGAGAGCCGCACTCCGTTTCCCCACGATAACGGTGTAACAGTTACTTCAATTTCGATTGATATAATTATATAGCACATTCTTCCATCCTCCACACCAACGTTTGTGACCTCGTCCGCTTTGTGTTCCGTTTACACAGCGTTTTCGTCCTGCTCCCCTACCATCTCCAGTATGTACGTCTTCCAAGTATTTTATCTATCTACCTGTACTGACGTTGTACATATGATTATTTTGAACACATGATCATGCCTTGTGCATGCCTCACGGGTTTCGTGAAATATACATTATTATTATTATTATATATACATCTGAGCGGGAAACCGTGCTCAGTAAAACAAACAAAAATAAAACAAAGAAGTATCACAGTTAGAATCAGAGTTGATTGTGAAGAAAATATGAGCGGAAAACGTCCTCACGGATCGCTTCTTTTCTTCGTACTATCATGGTCATTACAGTTGAACTACAACCGGATGGATTCCATCTGATCCAGCAGCTTTGTAATTACATATGGAGTTCAGCTCTCCCCTGACCCACTCTTTGTTCACCATCAACTCAGATAGAACAAAAATAATAAGATAGGATATTTCACGGAGCCATTGAAGCATGCTAGTGCGCATGATCAAATGAACAACAATGATGACACCCGGCAAGTTGTAGCTTCTTTGTTAGTCCGGGTTAGCTTTTGTCTTCATTGGGGAGCGATACATTCCTGTGAAAGTTTCCAGGAGTGTCCTGGCCTTTTCGGAATCCACCAACATCAGTTGATCATCCAGACCTTTTATTACAGCTACGTTTTACATCGTTCTCTTTTGGATTGTACATAAGCATAGAATCCTTTTGGATTCACCTTTTCCGTCCTGTCTGGCCCACTTTCAAAACGGAACTTTGCTTGCTTTTAAACTGCTTGGGCTCTTTTAATGACCTGCTTGTAGCTTTCCTGTCTTATTGGTGCGGTACGTGACGTAAGCTATCCATCTTTCCCCCTGGGTGGCTATTGTCGACACCAAGGGGTTTTTTGTTTATCTCTTGATAGGTTATGAGGCAAGAAATGTGGTGTTAGCATAAGCAGTCCATTTTTGGTTGCTTTCCATCGTTCTTCTAGAGTGTGTGGGATGACCGGGAACCCATGACATTGCTCCCACTGCTTTTTTCATTTCTTTTATCCTTAGTGTTCATTGCTGGGGACAGTGTTCTGTGTACGGAAAATGAGGCTTTCATCACTATATGATCACGTTTGCCCAGATGTAACTCAGCCCTTAATTCACAAATGTCCCTGTGGCACTTTGCGATTAATAGATCCAGTATTTAGGGCGATTGTCCCTTCGGTCTCTTGTAGACATCGTGAGATGATTGACTAGCTAATGTAGTTGCAGCCATTGTAGGAATGTCTTGCCCATGGATCCTCTGGGCACGCTTCCAGCCTCCCAGTTGACGGCTGGAAAGTTGAAGTCCTCCAGAATAACGAACTCCGTAGTTATCGTGATTACTGTTTGCAGTAACCTCAGTAGGTCATAATTCTCTTGTTCGCCAACGTAGGGGGCTCTATAGACACAATACACACTGCTTTTTTTATCAAAGTTTACGAAACAGGATGTAACCTGGATATTGTCAGAATCTATTTTAAACGGAGCCCCCCAGCTCTCGTGATCTTGATGAACTAGAATGTCAGCCTCACACCCCAATCTTCCGTCCGTCCTTTCCTGCCTGTAGTTTATATGGCTCCCAATCTGCGTAGCTACATTATTGGGACTCCACCAGGTTTCGGTAATGGCAGCTACTGCACACCCTGTTACTATGGCGCCAATTCTGCCAACTTTCACTTGAATGCTGCAAGCATTAGCGTAACAAATCTGTGGTTCACTTGCTTGCGGTTCGGGCCCCCACTACAGCTGGTATTTCGATTGTGCCCTCAGAAGTAATGTTCGAGAGGGTGACTGGATTTCGCCCCGGATGTTATGGCTACAATGGCATCCTCGAGGTCCCACGAGGCATATGGGTTGGAATATTTGATATTTTTGCAGGTCAGGCGGACTTCCAGCCTGCTGCCCTCTGGCCTTGGGACTGGCTGTTCTTCTATACTACGAATCTCTTTCGGACTACCTACTACGGTTGCCCAGCTCCGGTTTTTCGGAGCAACAATTGCGTCTCCATTCACAAGTTTACCGCAGTTCCCCTGCTTATTTGGCCCATTTTCTCGGTCCGCATTTCCTCTGGAGGTGCCCCGTAATGCTGCTCCCTTCGCTCTGTTTCTGTTTAGTTGAGGAGGATTCGAAGCCTTCTGTTTTTTCATATTTCATTTGGTTCCTATTTCAATGGCCCAGATGGTACTTTCGTAGTAGATCTGCCTAGCAGTACTATCGTTTGATTCTTCAAGGGTTGATTCTCCATTAGGTTCTTGACCTTTGTTATTTTCACCCCAAGTCGTCTGGCCTCCATTCTAACACTCTTGTTGGCGCTATTGTGCATTGTCGTACGTGACCTTAGGTACGATGGACTGTCTGGCGTGACGCGTTTTCAGCCATCAGTTTATATAGCGATTGCGCTCGCTCTGGATACCAGTCGATCCCTCCGACACATGCTGGGGAACATCAATAATAATATCCGCGGCTATGCTAATCGCGGCCCTCGCCAAAGTTCAACCCGATGGAACTTGACTATAGGGATTGTTGCGGGCCATCCGGCCATCCTGATTATGTCTCTCATGTGGCGCACATCCCCCTGCCTGATGTTACGCCTGCTGTTGAGTGGTTTGTAACAGTTGTGCAGCAGCCACTGTCTGGTGCTATTTAGTCCCCCAAGTTTGGCACTCTGGACCTCTACCTCTAGTTGCATGACTCTTTCATTCAAGGCTGCAAACTCTACTGTGCACGTATGGTTGGCTATTTTCCCGCTCAGTCTGTTTTGTAACTGAGTTTTTTGGGCTTCCTTAGTGTGCTTTCCACCTTTGCCCATGTTATTCCTCGCATTCTTGTCCACAATTTGTCTACCTTGGAGTCCATTTGGGGGGTTCCTCTTCATCTCTGGTCTATCCGTTGAAGAATAGCTTAGACAATCCCGGAGGATTCGTGAGCATTCATTCACGAGGGCACTGCGATGCCGACATGTCCATTTGAGGGATTTGTGCGTATTATGCAGCTGGAAATCTTTTTTCCTCATTCCAGAACAAGCTCGGTGATGCCAGCAGTGGCATCCATCAGACAGTATGCTCTCAGTCACAGACTCAGCAAATTAACTTGCCCTACGGAGCTCTGTACTCTCCTTGCTTATCATTTTTGTCAACAATGATTGTATCTTAGGAACAAAACAGTACCGCATTAGACTAGTAAATAGCAATGCAATATGCCAATAAAGTCTGGAGACTCTTCGGATCTGATAGTATATGAGCACGGTTGAATATAAGCGAAACGGTCAAAATAAATAACGGTCTTGAAGTCTTGAAGTATTTCACGGGCTCGAGGCCAAGGTCAATGGTCTCGGGTCTTGAAAAATGGTTAGTTTTCGATTGGTGGGTAATGCCCGCTGACGAGATATTGAGAGCACGGCCCGCTAGTGGAGGTGACTGGTATGGAGATTTGGGTAATTGCAAGGAAGAACCTGAAACGGAAGAAGGGAGGGGTGCTGTTTCTGATTACAGTGCACAACTATGCGCATCTGGATACGGTACACTGACAAATTACCACTAGAAAGTTAAAATGACACTTGAGATGTACAAATACGCTTTAGATTTTTATACGAACTAAAATAATTCCCTGAAATTTAATCACTACATAAACTTAAACCGCGCGGCGTCAAGGTCAGTTAAGTTCAGTGCCAAGCCGGTGACGGCCAGCTGCAGCTGGCCGGGTCATTCAGTTTCTTGCTTTTGTGGGCTGTTGGATCCCCAGTGTTTCCACTTTACGACGGTAATATCTTCAGGAAACAGTAGATTCTCTGTTTTCCTACTCCACGTAAGGTTATGTCTCGAACTTTCACGCATAAAAACAAAAAATTAAATTATTAGTGCGGTGGAAACAGGAATACCCCTAATTCAGTCACCTTGATGCAATTATTTTGTGTTTTTCATTCCTCGCTAAATGTGTCACCACGTGCTATGTCAAACTACAGCTTGAATTGCGCTACCGGGTCGTTATATTAGTGCAGTCATTCACAGCTCTTACTGCAAAGAAGTGACTTCTGATCCCTGGTCTGGGTCTTTCTTTATTCAGCCTCACTTAATTGGAACCGTTCTAAAAGTCTTCATTCTTATAGGAGGAAGGCCTGAATCCTTCTTAGGCAAATCAGTATTAGGAAATGTGGTTATACTTAAAACAGAGATGAAATGGGCCGTAACGCCGCTCATAATGAGTGAATAGTATAGTTCGGATAAAAGTTGGTCACGTGATCCCCGGAGTAATAAACACCGTCGTGGCAGTGTTATTATGTTTAGGTCGGCATCGTTTCTAGTAATCAAACGTGCAATCGATAGGTTAAGTTTTAGAAGGCAAATAGACAAGTGGCTAAGTATAAAGGAGAGCGTTATTGGCATTATGCGCTATATGCATACTTACTGTTGTAGTACACAGTAGTATTAAGTGCGGTATACGCTCCTAACTCTCTTGCAGTGAATGAATAGGAGAAAATCTAGCTGAGTGCCTGTTATAATTTCGTTTTACTTGCGAACTACTCGGTCATAACGAAATTTGACGCATCATTTTCGTTTTTATGCTGATATGGAGGTATCAACAATGTAATCATGATTGAAACTCGCAGGATTCATACAAATAATCGGAATTAGAACTGTCAAAAGTTAAAGCAAAAGGTTCAACGTCATTTCAAAAGTCACTAAAATCAGATTGTACTTGTCCACAGCATTTGATTTATTATGTCCTGGTTCGCAACACTTATTACTAAAGGAACTCCGGTACGGACATTTGTATTTGGACTGATGCCCACCAAATGACCCACAGTTTCTGACTTCATGTCCACTAGAAGTTTGAGGTTTAGTATCTTTAGTGGCTCAATGGTTGCTGATATTCGTCAGAACCTGTCACTAATGTTTACTCACGTCCGTTTTGAATATTCGTCCCAAATGGAAACAGAACCAGAGATTGCGTTTATTGAAAGCAATATATTCTGAGATCTTCAGAAAGGTTGGAAGCAGATTTAGCTAGGCCTAGGCTGATATTTAAGCAACGGCAGCGGAAACCTGAAAGTAGATCTGATCAGTGCAACGAAAGCGTGCGATACAGAGCTCACCGTGGGGAATTGTGTCGGTGCACGCTTTTCGAGTTCATTAAAAGAACGTTAATAGTTGAAGTAAAACTTAATCCTGGAAATGTCCAAATTGCTTTATCCAATAGAGGAACTTTCCTCAGAGTATAGCTATCGCCAACTAATGGCGATGACTGCTAAATCTCGACGGTACACTTGATTGTGTCCGGTGGATAAGGGTCCTTAAAGGAAGAAGGGAAAAACCTGACGGTATTTTAACTTCCTGATCGATAACTCAGTCGCTACTTGATTTCTG
Source organism: Echinostoma caproni (assembly GCA_900618425.1). Lineage (NCBI taxonomy): Eukaryota > Metazoa > Platyhelminthes > Trematoda > Plagiorchiida > Echinostomatidae > Echinostoma > Echinostoma caproni. The sequence goes on along the minus strand of UZAN01000030.1, from coordinate 14,762 downwards.
AACCTTAATGGTTCTGATAGGTACTCCATGGTTATGTACCATGCCTTGATAGTCCTCAATTAAATAGGACTGGTTAGAAACTGAACGTATCCTGTTGTTAGTCACCAGCGTAGGGTGAAAGTACTTCTGGTACGTGATTTGATGATCACGTCCAGCTTGAATGGATCTACCAAGAAGCTTAGAGAAAACAAGAGGTAAGAAAAGAAAACTGCCGTTGCGAAACTGTCGGTTGAAGAAACGCTACATACCTATGCACTTACGGCTTTTCACTTCTGCTGTTACTGATAGGGTTTGTTAGTCCACCTTGGAGTATTATTTGATCATTAGTAAACACCACTGATCTTACTGTCAAGAACAATGCAGTCTTCATCGTCTCCAGCCTTCATATCCTGAGATTTACAAATTGCCCGATCGGACTGAAATGTATGTTTCTCAGTGAAAAAATTCTGTTACATTTCCGGATGATGGATACCGCCAATAAGACGATCAGACAGTTGAATTTGCAATTTATTTATTTTAAGGTGGAAGTTCACCATAGCACAATCCCAACGGGACTTAAACAGAACTCGACAATGGACGGCCATTAACACAGAGGATTCGTATGCGAAGCGAATATGAATGTTGACCATCCCTTAGAATTTGGTGGAGTGGGTGGATCTCACAACGACAGATTCTTTTGTCTCAATGTTCAATATCTGTTTCTGGAGTTGTACACAGGAAACAGAAAAGGCCCAATAGAGTCCGGTTTCGAAAAAACATCGAATAAATTAACTGAATCAACTGTTTTTGGACTCAGTGATTTCATATTTCTGCTTTCAATCTTGTTTCACTTATTCATGTAGGATGAAAACTTGGAGACAGATAAAACATAGTAACCATATTTGTTTGTTTCCGAATTCGCCGTGATGCAACTAATTTGCATATTTAAGTAAGTACATAGCGAATCCTGTTAAGTAGATCAGAAGACTGCCGGGGTAAAAGTACATGTTAAGATACAAGAAATCGATTCCCATAAAGTGTGAATGAAAGTAACCAAAGGATTATCCAAAGGATTATCCAGAATCAAGGGCATACTCTATAGCTATAGTTAGCTACCCTTCCGTTAGAGGGGACGCAACCGGAAGATCCATTGGGAAACATATTTTCCTCCCCCGGCGTTTTCTGTCCCTTTGGAAATATCCTCATTAATCTCAGTGGATTCCAAATTGCCAGCTAGTGCCACTATCAGATTTCCCCGTTATCTCTGTGAGCAATTTCCCGAGTTGTCATGAGATCATCGAACACTGTTGCGGGTAGACGGCCATAAACACATACATTTTGGTTTTCAATTTGCCATAGATCGTGCACGAGTTGAAGGTCTTTACGGTTTCAGCGATTCAGTGATAATAACACTATTTTTCGTGGTTCTCGTTTGCAACTGTGGTCAATTTATTGCAAAGCTACCAATTGCTTTCCGAATCGGCATTTACCGTGGATCGCGTAAACCAAAAAGCATCATGGACTATCTTTCGCAGATTATCACTGTTTTTTGTCACTAGGTGCAAAATGGAATTCAGCCGGTGTTTCAAACAGTGTCGCTGACCTAACGTTTCGATGGAGTGATAAAAGATGGACCTGAACACGCTCTGGTTCGACACACTCAATGTCTAGGTGGACACAGCACGTGTGAGCGCTGCGCAGCAATGGGTGTTGGTAAAACGGGCCAGAGACTGTTTCCCCATTAGTAAACAAACCGTTGATGATTTAGCCAAATCAGTTAGAGCTGCATGTGCTGAAAAATAAAAAAGATAACAGTGAAACTGTAAAGGACTATTTCTATCGCAGTACACTGTCCGCCGGTTCTGCAATTCAATAACAAATAGAGTGAAATCCGTAAACGATCGTTTTGAAATATAACTAACTGATTCCGGTCAAGGGGAAACGAATGCCACATATGCAACAACTGACTCGGTTTGTCAACGAGATGCGTACATGAGTAAATAAATTGGTGCTTTCCCAAGCATGACTGATTAAGTCAGAAACTTTTGTGCACACAAGACTGGGTTACGTAACTTGATTAGCATTGCCTCGCTTGAAGCCAAGAGCCTGGGATTCCAGTTACGTAATAACGGCTTGAACGACAAACGTGGGTCAACGATATGTGCAGTTGTCATGAGATGTTTTGCGGTTGATGATCCTACATTTCTCTCATCAGATTGACCTCTAAGACTGTGTTGCGTCATTGGTTGTATCAACCACTTGAAGAAGTGTTATTATTATTACTTATTCATATTATTGTGAGGGATATTTATGAGCTTCTTGTTTTTTTCAACATTTTCGTCGATCACGTTCAGTAAAAATGACCCTGTCAAAAACAATGTTATTCTATTTCTCGTGGGATGATTAGCCTATTACATTTGGAATATGCTCATGCTGCCTAGCTGAGGTAGTGATGGGGGTATCGAAAATGGGATTATTGTAAATCCCGTGAGAAAAAGCATTTAGGGGACGTGGAGTAATACGGGTCACGGGAGATTTGCTGTGATATTGTAGATCAACGAAAGAATATTGGATTATAAAGGGTGGTTTATGCAGGGCGGTCAAAAAGTGTCTGTTGCGTGTTTTATCTGCGAAATTAGGCGCTATATTTTCGCGTTTGCTCGGACAGGAAAGTTCAATATAGAGTAGCCAAAATGTTTAGTTCAATGTATTTACCACTTTTATATTGTGCTGATCTTTGAGAATCGGAGTCAGCTTCATTGAATTTACTTAAGACAAAATCCCGATAGCGCAGGGTTGTTTGTCGGAAAATAAGGCGGATTGTCCATCTTTTATATTTTCTATTTTTACTTAGTTTCCTCGTAGCATTTACCACTATATAGGGTCTTCTGTCTATCTGCTGACGGACAGTCTCTTGGTCCTAGCACTTATCATTAAACAGAACATTGGTTCTGTTAACTGGGTTTGGCTATCTTTATTTCCGTCCGGTCACCCTATCTGTAAGCATCATCAAGGTACTTGGCTACCGCATACTTAGCTTCCTTTGGCTCAATTCAGTATACTTTGCTTTGACACCTTTGCATATCATTCCCATTGTTCAGAATGAAATTCACTGCTGGGTTTTGCGACCTTCTTTAATGATTTTGTAATTTGCTGTTTGACCGAGGCATAAGTTACACAATACTGGGTGATTTTCTTTTTCAGTCATATTGAGACTTTATCCGATTTCCTACTCCGCTTTCCCTTTATAGTGGACTTCCACACAATTGTGTTATACATAATATAAAACTCTTCCAATGAAACAAAAATATAAAAAAATGATATTCCATGTGAGTAATGGAGGATTTGATTTAATTTCAAATGGGAATTCGTCGTGTATATGGCAAATGAAGCGTGAACTGAAAAGCTAGGAAGCATTGGACAGCTGTTTTGACCTGATTGGGTCTCATCAGCGATGCAAATCTCACGGAATCAACCGGGAATTTAACCCGGGACCACACAGGTAGAATGCGAGTATGCTCAACTCCAGAGCAGCTGATCAAACTGCTTCTCATTTTGAATAAACACAATATGACATAGCCCATGCTTGTTAGCTTGTTGCGGGCATTACACCTCACTTATCTCAACAACAGCTTCCAGGGCTGAAGTTCGGTAGTCGAGTGGGTAGCATGCTTACGTTTTGACTGTGAGATCCCAGACTCGATGCTCAGTTGGGTAGATTGATTCGCACTACTGATGAGAGCCAACCAGGTCGAAACAGCTGTCCACTGCTTTTCATTTTTATGATTTCCATTATTAATGTTGAACAGTAAACGACTAACTATTACCATTAACCTTCGCTCATAGTGACAATTATCGATTCAGTAAAAAAGATCGATGGAAGAAAATTTACCACTGGTTATGAGAAAATCATCATCAAGTCGATTGACTGATTGAATTCTCTTCTATTACAATTTTCCTGTTTTCTGTTGATTGTTCAAAAAGAGATACTTAAAGAATGAAATCAAAACTTCCTCAGGATGACCTAGGACATCCTTTACCAACGAATAGTTTCTCGAAAAACGGAACATGAAATGTTCGAAATACCTTTTTCCAAAAGTAAAATGCCTTATCCACAGAGACGCTCCGGTAAATGTTTTCACATGTATGGTCAGAAAATTTTCTATAAAGCATTATTCATACCACACTTCGACCACGTTAATTCAAAAACATTATAAACCGGTTTACAATAACGTCATTTAATATACATTCATCAAGATCACTTGGTATTAAAATTCACGCTATTCAAAAATATGAAGCGTCATGATAAATTTCTAAGAACTAGCCTGTTATATTATGGAGGTAAATGCTCTGTCCAATAAACCAACTTCAATCACAGAAAACTTCTCGGTAATGCTACTGGTGATACGTAGTTTTTCAGTTTCCCTCCAAAACTTTATCCACAAGTCGGCTACGAAGAACTCTTAGGAGCACAAAATTGTACACTTCGATCCGTCGCGTGCACGAAATATGTAACTATTTGTAAGTTATTCGCTCAATAACGATTTTCGCTTAACTATAGCTTCTCGTTAGGAGTTGATTGTAGCAGGTTGCTGCACGGGTCAGTTTGCATATATCTTTCGGGATCCGTGTCCAACGTCATGAGGACCGATTGATGACACCCTGACTCTTCTTGGTAAGTGTTTATTTTTGTCTTCAGTATTCCTAAACTAAGTGGATACCTATCACGTTTCCGTTACCGGTAGTGAATGTATTTGATGAAATCTCCTCAAGGAATCATTCGTGAAATTTTGAGGGAATAAGAGATGGGTAAAAATCCCCTTATATATATATATATGTATATATATATATATATATGCATTCAATAGATCATAAAATAAGCTTATCCACCGAGGGGCAGGTTGCTGGTGAATGACTAGGTCAGTGACAGTCAGCTTCAACCAACAAACCTGGCACATTGTTGCTTATTCGAGTGAGGCTTGGGCCGACGCCAGTGAACGATGGTCGAAGGCACCCCTTTATGTCGGTTCGCGCATTTGTCCACATCACATTCCCATCTGGTAATCTATTTAGCCCGAATGCGTATTAAAGACAACACACTACGTTACTGAAAATAACGATAAATTTTACCCTCTTGTATTTTGTCTTTGTGCAGTAATTATATCCACTGCATTTTTCAGCAACTTCATTTTTACCTCACTACTAATCCGGTAGACGGATTGGTTTTCGATTTTTGGGCTGGATACAATAGATCCTGATCAGTTAGATATATCGCTTTCACCTACCCCTATTGACCTCGATCGAGTTTCTCTCGGTTAGTTTATTTTTTGCCATGCATGCCGATTCAATTTACACCTTCTCCTGATGAATCCATGCGATTACCTGGGACTCAGAAATTCAACACTCGTTTAGAAGTCTCGATTAGTTGGGAATGGACATCACGATGCCTCGCACATTATAGTTCAGCTAAATAGGGCATTTGGATGTCAATTTAGGTGTTGACGGAATGAACTAATTAAAAGAAATTTCCCCGCAGATGAGAAAAAAGTAAGTTTAATTGAGGCTCCCAAAATGGTGTGATCCGCGTAAAAATGATAGCGAAACGGGGATTTACAAGTTCATGTATAAACGTTATTCGGGAAAGTTGATTTCTGTTCCGGTTAATGCACCGTATCAAGTTTCACGCAAGGGTTACTTGCTTCCGAACGAAAAATAATTCCCTAATATTTTTCGCTTTCACACTTTCGAGAACAAAGATAATTGTAAGGTCAGAGTTAAACGATTGCTGCCTAACAGTTTCAAGCTCTATGTGATTGGATAACTCATTTGTTTCCTCATTAGAGAAGTGAATATATTGAGATCAAGTTTCTCTTTTGCTGTGAGAAATCAGATGGTTCTCAACCCGACCTTAAACATCCAACTTCGTGGACTGGAAGTGCGAAAAGGTGGATCATATGCTAAACAACCAAGGTACTCAAACGGATTATTGATTCACGTACAGTTCATGTAGTGCGCATTACGTAATAGAGCATGCTCAAAAACGATCACGGCTGGTTTAATACTCTAGGGACTGCGTGTTTTATCTCATAGCAAACTTCCATAGTGATAAACGATTGATGTTTTTGAATTAAATGTCAAGGAAAGCATTGATTGTTTGCTACAAAATTGTAGGACTATATATTCAATAGAAGGAAGTAAAATAAAAGGTCAAGATAAAAGAAAATACCAGTGACTCACGGAGTATGGAAAACGGACCCGGGCGCGAGTTTTCCTCCTTGTTTATGCTGAATTTGTAAAATGGAATACATTGGTGACAGCGTAAGATTTAACGACTTTGGAGCATTATAATAAAATCCACTCAAATTTCCTATTGATTAGTAGAAAGCTGCGCTTTTCCGGCTAAAATCTGAAGGATATGCTACAGAAGAAATTATTAGCAAAGTGCTTTCTGTAGTAGTAAAATAGATATCCAGCGCTACCCAAAACCGCGGTCTTTTCACGGCATCAACCATCATCAGGTGTCACAATAAGGTCAGTCAGTCAGTTTCTTTTATGATCATGTTTGGATTTAACTGCATTTGTGGTGCTACTAAATAAGGTTGAACCAAAGGGGGACTTTCCGAGACAGGTTAAGGAATGCCAGCTACAGTGGAGGCACTGAGGTTGTCCGAAGTTGGATTGAAAACCTTACGTTTAAAAACAGAAGATCCAGCTAATATGATAATTGGCGGTGTTTTTGCTCGGAACTTAGAGCTAGTTAGGTTTTAAACATTAGCAACAGCCGAACGCTTTAACACTTGTGTGATCAATTTATCCAGTGTAAACCGACCTAAAGAGATAAATTCTCATTGCCAAGTGCTAATTCGGTAGGCACATATATATGGATGGCACTGATAGGCTCTTCGTTCCGTAACCCGATGACTGTGCCCAATTTGTCCTCCTAATGGCTGTCCTATCCCGTCCGTATACGGTCTTTTCCTCAAGTTGGCCTAGAACAAAACTACAGCAATCTCTAAGTGACTCTATATAGTGCCACAAAATCGGAAAGCAGATACGGGGTTTTCAACTCAACTAGCTAACCCAGGCATGCGAAATTGAATTGGCTGAATGTTGGAGGGCTGATATACGGACCACATCAATAGCAAACGAACAGCTAGGAATGGCACCTTGCAATATTCATTTTCATGTGCTATCTAACAGAGCTAACTGTATTCACAGTTCGCCTTGGCTTTTACTTCAATTCGGATGTTTTGGTTGGCCTTCAGTCCGAAACCCAGTTCGCATTATCAGAGTATATATGTTATTCCATTATTACACCCTCGAATTTTTGTTTCTAACATGCATGAACGTACGGAATTGAGAATTAATCCACTGAAAACTAATGTTCGTCTATATTGCGTATTTTGATTTTGCATCTTATAATTGAAATAATAAAAGGCTACGGTCGAAAAATTCGCTCTCATGTGAATCAAACGGCGTGAATGGAACACGTATCTTCTTTGATCAGTAGACTACTATGTGTGTGCGTGTGTGTTTATGTCGGAAAGCAGCACATATGGCACGTACACTCATCGGTACTAAAACGTCACTGCGCCCCGTTCGTATTCGTGCCACATCGGAACACTAAAACGAGATCAACATGAACAGAGCACCATTTACCCCCACTCCCACCCCACCACGAAAAGCACTAGCGAATTCACTGATAAGAAATCACTTTTTCAGAATTAAAAAATGGAGGAAAACTAACACTCTTGTATTCGCTGTGAAATATAGTGTGCTCTGTCAAACAATACATGTGGAGAAAAATCACAAGATGCGGAGTTAAAATAAATTCCCACTTTCAACCTGAATCGGAGATCACACGAGTTTATTTAGAAATGAGAGTGTAGAGTTTGTGAATTGCTGATTTTCCCTTTTCACAGCTTTTATCTAACGTGGACTATCCTGGTCACGATTTAATTGTAAAAGTGTGAAAGGTAATCAGTTACTCTGCTGAGTCAATTTGTTTCAATATCGATGCGTTCTGGCGGACAACTAGCGATATCCCATAAGGAATTTTCTTCCTTTGGTCTAAATTAAGACAGTTTGAAATGCTTTTGTTCCAGAGGGAAATGAATAAAACAGAACCAAGGTAAAATGTCTTGTAGCAGCTGTTGTCGTTAAACAACTGGAATAGGGGTATATTTGGGAATCGTCTATGAATACAAATATTTCGTACAGAATCATTGCATTACTGTGGTGATGTTGGAAATTACGCCGTGTACCTCGTTTCGATGGTGCGCATGTCAGACATGCGGTTCTTCGCATCCGTCCACCCACGCACTTGTCGATCACGTGCTGCATGAAAACAATCACGTGACTACGTTTCAGCAAAAACCTATCTTCGGAATATCGACCAGAGACTAATGCGAACACGCCCAAAATGATGCCCAGTTTTAGTGAACCTTCCGGTGATCAGTGAGTGACATTAAACGCAAGTCCGATACGAGCACTTATTGAGACGAATTCAATGTTGCTAAGTGTGATGGTGTTGTTGCGCCGGCTAGCTGAGGAACACCTGCGTCAACAAATAACCCGCAGGTGTTTTCTTTTTTTTCTAAACGTTATATTGTACCTTTTGTGTTAATATTATTATCCGATTAAAAATTTTGGGAAGTCATTTGTCCCTGTAGTTCGGCAATAGTATTTCATACTAATTTCTGAACGTCATACACATATATATCATTAGTTTTTGAACGAGCCTGTTATCAAACCAACAAGGTAATAATAGCTAAACGGGGTGCAATACCGGTGCAAATGACAAAAGTGAGAAAAATAACTACAGGGAACTAGAAGAACAAAGGTTTTTTGTTTGTTCCACTGAACAATTGATATTTTGTGTTTGTTTGTCTTTTGCATGAAGAACGAAGTTTCGACAGACAGACTGTAGAGCTTTTGCGCTACTGACATCTCTCGGCGTCTCTAACCAGGGACAATTCTCCTCTCTGGTGCCCCAACCCGGAAGGGGGACTGCACCAACCAATGCCAATGCTAAAGCTATCTTGTTCGTATCTTTACATCAGGCCACGGTCTCACTGTTGTAAGACTTTTCCCCACCTTGTCCAGTATGCGTAAAGAGAGCACGGACAGGTACGTGATGAGCAATCAAACGCAAAACATGACCGAGATATCGGTAGCAGTGTAGAGTAATTTCGTTTTTTGGACAATGACCATAAGAAACCAATACACGGCGACGAACCTCATCAGTCAGCACCCGATGTTCTTACCAGGCACGGGCAATGCTTTGGAGACAGCGATGGTGGAATACGTAAAGTCGATTGTCATCCTCAGCGCGAAGAGGCCAGGGCTGGCAACCGTGAAGCAAAATACTAAGAACGGTGGTAATGTGCATCCTTCCCTTAAAAGGAAGTTGGATGTCATGGCGACGCAATAGGTGTTGCAGTTTGGCAACGGCTGCTTCTGCTTTCCTATTCGCGATATGGACTCCTCCACAACACCATCTCTAGCCGCGATCAAGCTTCTGAGATGCTTAAGGCTCTAGAATACTTCTAGCTGATAGCCCCAAAAAGTGGGGGTGCAAGCACAGGCTCCTGTCAGTCTTGTACAAGCACTTTGAACTGAATGGTGCTAAGTGCATACCGTACATGAATACCTTTGTCACCAAATGATCCCAAGTGTACTGGGCAGCCTGTGCATTATCATCCATAGGGGAATGTAATCGACTAGATCCAGAACTTCGATCCCTTGAAAGAGTTTAACTTCACCGTTGGGTGAACCGGACAATGAACTCGGTAGTACAGCATCTACGACAAAGTTGGCAAGGAATAAACGGCCTCAACCGGGGGCGGTCACACCTTCACTCCATTAGGTTGCTGGAATGTATTTGAAAGAGAACCATCAGGGTCCGGGGTCAGTCATCAGATAGATGAGAAGGAATTTCAAATTGTGTACGAGAGTTTTAATTTTACAAGAAATGTAATATGAACATTTCGAGGAAGATTGGATTAAAGTAAAACTGGTACAGCTTCATCTTTGAGAAATTTGATTGCATGCGATTCATTCCATTCTATACTTGTACTTAGGGGTTAAGCGTATCTTATTTCAGATACGAACGGACTCAATGTTTCGTACCTTAAAGTCGTTATTCCTAGCTTCAATATACGCTACGTTCCACACTTAAATGTATTATTAAATCTTAAACAAGCCACTAATTACTGGTTGTGCAGAGGAACAAAACTTTGTAGACACGGGTCGTTCGTGTTACTCTAACGGCACACATTGATGGTGACATCACCCCAATGGTATGTGTTTTTATCTTCTCCTAACGACAATCAGTGTGGAAGTGGTAATTTGTTCTGGTTTGGGTACTGTGTTTTTCGTAATATTAATAACAATAATAATAACCATTATTATATTTTGCTATTTTTTTATTATTCTTTTATTGTAACGATGATGCATCTTCGGGCAAACAGCCGCAATTTGCTATGTTTTCCTTCAAGCTGAAGTGGTATTACGCCCTCTGTAAAGATCCAAGTGTTGCGGAGAAAGTTACCACGGCAGTCAATCCAAAATTCAATGGGTTTGTACAATTGCCCCCCACCTCCTAGTTCAACCCCTATTCCGCATTGTGGTTAATGCATTCACTACTTAGACCACAGCCTGAGTAACGCTCTCAGACCCTTGCATATGCGATCCTAAGCAAACCACTAGACCACGATACCATTGATACGCATCATTCGTCACATTCAAACCTTTTCATCCTCACAACTGTTAGTATTTGTGCCCCATTCCTGCCCTATTCATCCCCCGCATTAAGGACGCATTTGATCATCACAGCATGATGCATTTTGGTGCAATCTTGATAAAAAGCAAATCTGTTTCATGTCAGCACTTGTGACCCGTGTCCCGCCCCCTCCCCATTTCGGTATAGCTGAACTTTACTCATTCCGCATCGAGTTTATGTCGGAATGTGCCAGACCGACTTGTTTGGGAACTCCCGTTTTATCGAAATCAGCCAGCTCTTTTCGTTCTTGTTCACTCCGTATCCATTCCCGGGTTCCTACCCGCATTACCAGCATTACACAACAAACCTGTGGTGATCCTAGCCTACGGCATGACATAAATCACAGAGCGACACGTTACAGTTTTCGGACAACTGTGATGAATCAATCAAGGTGACTTCAGCAAAGTGCCTACGCCTTACAGCTTCTGGACTACAAACCATAGGACGATTGTACCAAACAATCAGAAACCGTGCGGTCCAGACAGAAGCTTTGCGGCGCCAGAAATACTAGCTCGTGATTGGCTGGGGCTTGGATGACTAATGAACATTTTGTTTCTGATTCCTTGGTCTGACTGTGCCTAGCAAATGGCCTGACTCGGTATCCCGTTCTATTTTGTCTTGCGCTGCCTGGTTTCTGAGCCGAATGGTCCATAATCTGAAGTGTGTTGTACATAGATTATCAAACTCGTGTTCTCTTTGCCTGGACGTGCAGGTCCGTTTTCAGCGCGTTACTCTATCACCGGACGTCAACCAGATACACTTTCCGTTATTGATGGAGTGATACAGTGAGGAGCCACCTGTTTGCCAGCCATTCTCAAGCTCGAAAATATAAAAGCAGTTTGCAGATTACTCAAGGCATCCTGACTTCGACGATCAATACACAGTAACCAAGGTAATTGAAGTTACTGAGGAATTGTCAAAGCAAATGTTGTAAGATCACCACACACAGACACACACATTGTGGAAACAGAGACGCGTAAAATTGGTTTCAGTCAAAATATCCGTTCTCTACCGTTCAGGGGAAAGGATTTCGGCTGTCCACCACCGAAAAATTGTGATTCTAGCCTCGGGCACGAAAGCAAATATGAGCACTGGTAACGAGTCCCAACAGAGATGAAACAGCCTTCAGATGCCCTGTGTAGGCCATTGCACACACTAGTTCAACTGTAAGCTTCTCTGGCCGGGCTACATTCTTCATGCTAGTTGAACATTCGTGCAATAGGCAGATAATAAATGTGATTGTCCGATGACTACAACAGTAGAGCAAAGGGTAAAAATAACGCCAGATATAAATGCGAATAACGATAATAATCATATCGGTCTTGAAGTTCACTGCCTTATTGATGACAGAGTGGCAAAGACCGCATTCAGGAAGTAATTTGTTACCGGTCGAAGGTGCGTGAGGATAAGTAGAAGTGAGAAAAGGCTGAATTCAGTCACAAAACAACTATTTCTATAATGTTGTTCATCATGAGCGGTGCATGGCCATCAACCGAACTGGGGATTCAAACCAGATTTTCAAAGAGGATATAAGTGTGCCATTATAGTATTCAGAGTAGATGCGAATCTCGAATCACCAGTCACGAATCAGAAGCGGAAAATGAAAGCGTACCGATAATCGTCTGTCGAAATCTCCCATCACCGAGACACAGGAAGAATGCCACAAACGTTGTGACTCAGTTTACTGAAAGAAATCAATGAGATTTAATAATACAGATTTTGATCAATCTCTTGTAACAGATCTTCACCAGTCACCTGCTTGTATTTTCTTCTTCACACAGCTTCTGTTTGAATCGCATGACTCATGATACTATTAGCCTGTACTTCGTTATCCAGAAACTGTAACGCGCAGCCCTTTGGTTGGCGCTATCGCAGAGTGTTAGATCACCATAGCTATCCGCTTCAGTACCGGACAGTAGACCAGGCTGTTTCACTTTTTCTATACACGATCGATTGCTCTACCCCCAGCTGTGCAAGCTTGTTTTGAGCAGGTAACCTCGTTCATCCTCCAAGCGCTATGGTTTCGTCGAAGTCATTCTTCACTGAAATAATAAATAGACAGAAATATTGAAGGAGTTGCTTTGATGGTAAAAATGGTTGAAAATAGTTAGCTGACAAGGGAATGCGTTGACTTGATTAAACGAGTACTCTTACCAGTTGACTAGTCCGGTACCACATCTCGTGACCTAGATCCAGGACATGGGTGTGCCTCCGTGCCATCTGAAGCTGGATTCGTTACCTCTTCATAAGCGAATGTTGAAGCGGAAACATTGAGCGGATTTCGCGTCAACCGTTTCCAATTCTGCAGTTTGTGAAACCAGGGACGATTGATTTCGAACCTTGGATATAACCTAACCAGAGTCGAATGATGGCTATATTCTCGGCTAACGCTCCTGGTCAATCAATCCAAATAAAAATCTTCCGGAACAAATAACCAGAGTGGAATGCGGATCACTTCCGGCTTGATTCATTGATTACGATTGTGATTTAGGATGTAGTTCAATTGCTACAGATAGAAAAGAAATGTTTAAAAATATGTCCGAAGACAAACATTTTTAGGCACTTAATTTTCTTTCACAATTTTGGTTTGATGGGAATAATGAACGTCAAACACATGAAGTTGTGAATAATACTGGAATTTCTGGGCTTATACTTGGATAAAGTAGTCGGAAGTTCACGCTTTTTTCCTTTTTCCTAATGCGGGTACTCGTCAATTCTGGACCCGAAACCCGAACACAGCCCACCGATAAGCTGACAATCACTTTTGACCAAAATCTAGAGGTGATCTTCGAAAATAAACTGGCATTCACAAACTACGTCGTTGATATTTCTGGGTTCTCAAGCTTGAATTTGAGCGTTGAAACTGCCTAAGGTTTAACATCATTCATTCTTTATTGTACATCGTAATACAATAAAGCGAACTTCTCTGATCGCTGCCAACTTCATATTACATACAAGATAGGTGACAATGTGTAAGGAGGATCGCCACAGGTGTTTAAATCCTGCTATGCTGCTCGAACCTTAGAAATGCGTGCGCTTATCTTCTTTGATGCGCTACCGTCGTTGGTCACGCAGTTACCTAAATACGAGAAGCAGTCAACTTCAGCTTCTAACACGGTGCACGCTCTACCAACAATGACAATTGTGTTCTGTAATCTGACGAAAAACACAACTTCAACATATAATTGTTTGTTTCCTGTCTATCGGCACATCACGCGAATCTGTTTCCTCTGTTACTTTTAGCAGTGAAACCGAGGATGATTTCACAAAAATTTGTATTGGTCCCGAAAACCCTAGCGGTCTTTCGCCTATTCAGAAAAACGGAGAATAATATGAGCCTCATATGATCTGCTGTGGCTGCCCAAGACAACCCACATTTAACCTTTCGCTTTCCTCGTGTCAACCCCAAGTCAGCATCAGTTTCCACGTTCCTGCCTAGCATCCGGCGCAAATATTCATACTAACTTAACAATACCCTATAAGGCCAGCAACAAGAACAGCTTCAAACTGAAACTTAACAGAAATCCACAGGGACCATCCAGTTGCATCTCAATGTGGCAGTGAGTATGTTTATGAAATGTATGCCTAGATGCCTGTACTTGACATTAACACACGGTATATTACAAGACAATGCAATAAACGATATATATATATATATGACTATATATATGACTATTGATCTTGACAGTAAGAGCATAAACGGCCTCAGCCGCATTATGGTGATCCAGGCCTACGTGATGACGCCTACCCTGGAGCGGCGCGTTACAGTTTCTGGATACCTGCGATCAATCAAATTTGAAAAGTGACGTCAGTGACACGCGCAGAGCTTCTCACTACACAACATTAATAGATCGTGCCAGCCAGTCCCAGAAAGTGCTGACAGAAGCACAATTATGCAACAAATACTGCAATATGATTCGTGGAAGCCTAGACGACAAATGATCTTCTTTTGCACATATTATTTAATCGCATTACTACTACTACTACTACTACTACTACT
>UZAN01000029.1:0-21190 GCA_900618425.1 Echinostoma caproni | reverse complement strand
AGGAATTAGCTGAAGTTGACTGCTTCTCGTACTTAGGTAGCTGCGTGACCAACGACGGTACCCAATTGAAGGATATGACTGCCTACATTTCCAAGGCTCGAGCAGCGTACGCAGGAGTAAAACACCTGTAGCGGTGACGTGATGTGTCACTAAAGTTGAAAAGTCGCGTTTAGAGCGCCACTGTACGATCAGTTCTGCTTTACGGTTGTGAGACCTTGAATTTGCGGGTAGAAGACACCCGCCGTTTAGCAGTGTTCGACAATCGATGCTTACGTAGTCTGGCCCAAGTGAGATGGAGTGAGTGGGTTAGTAACTTAGAAGTAAGTCGTCGGGTGTTTGGGCATACATCAAAGAAGAACTCGCTATCTCATCGGATCAAGCTCAGAAGGCTCCGTTGGTTAGGACATGTTTTGCGTAGGTCCGACGGTCGCCTACCGCAGCGCGCCTTGTTTGCAGTGACTGTTACAGGTTGAAGAAAGCCACATGGAGGCAAGCAGATGACGTGGAGACGAGGCACAAAGAAATGCACAGAGCAATTAGGTAGAGTAGGTGTCTCTCGTCTTCGGGGTCGCGGTCCAAAAAACTCCGAAACCGCATGGTTGGAGATACTGAAGGTCATGGCAATCATGCTATCACTTCTTATCAGTCCAGAATGCTTGAAGTAGTATGTATGTTTAGTTGAACTGCTTACCCTGTGTGTTGACCATAGAGGTTCACTTTCTTTTCCCGTCCCTAAAAATAGGCCCAATCCCTGTCCTCCTTACACATTCTCACTTATCCTGTATGCATTATGAGTTTGGCAGCGATCAGTGAAGTTCGCCTCACCGTATTACGCTGTACAATGATGATGATGATGATGTGATGACCCCACTCCATTAGGGGCCGATGCCCAGTTTATTGGATTATACGCCCTTCTGACAGGAGTCAAGCGTCCAAGGTACCCAGTGCACCTCGATACCCATCCGAGCCAGGGAACACAACCAGGAAGGTTTGTGTGAGTGGTTCGTACGCCTCTTCTTGGGTGGTTTGGAATCAGGGTTTTTAGCCATCTCCTCTACGAGTGGTTCACCGACCCGGTTATATATCTGGATGTTGTTTTTCGTCCTCTCACTTTGGTGGGAAAACAATTCCGCCAGGCGAAGGCAATGAGTAGGGCTTCCTCAGCAGAGGCATTTTGAGACTCTTGGTCGTATAGAAGCATTTTGCGAGGTACAAGCGAAAAGTGATCAACCCAAACCACTCCAACCTTACTGACATTTTCGGAGGTATACGGTCCTTAAATGAAAGAGAAAGAGCCTCTGCTATTCTCGCTTCAAGGATAACGAGATGTTTTGTTCACCTAACTTACATTTTCTAAACTAAGGTGTTGGCGAAACCTGTATGAAAAGAGGAATTTCGATCTTCTGAATGAAGCAGTGGCGGAAATTACCGTCTATTATCCTGAAAAATAACTGTGGAACATTCCGCGGAACGGTTACAATGTTCGTAGCCGAATTTCTCATTCAAAGCACGGGGTATAACGCCACAGATCGTATTGGACCGCCTGCGTCAAATCTGATCACGCAGTAGTTTTCGCTGCAAACACAGATCAGGCCTCCATAACCGGATGTGAATCACCTCGGTTCGATGACGTACTGCATTGTGGGTGGTATCGAGTAGGACCCATTACCCACAACGGCTCTTGTATATGGTAACCTGATGAATAGATACTTGTGGGATTTTATCCCGACTTTTCGGTTCGTTCCAACACTAATCCATAAACTTAACCATACATCCGTTTTCTGAAAAGTTGTTTTATTGATTTCAGTTCCCTCAGTTGATCGCAAATCAACATTCTCACAAACTCACCAGGTACCACCCCATACCCACAAAGCAGTACGAAGTCTAACACTAGCAATTACCGAGGTGATTCACATCCGACCATCGAGGCCTGATCTGTGGTGGCAGTGAGAATTACTCCGGGCTCTGTGATCACCCTGTCCGAAAGCTGATAGTGTGTTGCACGATCAAATGGATGACGTATCTTTGTGAGACGCAATGCCGTGATCACGGCCCTAATAAGTGTCACACTGATTGTCTGTTACTGTCTATCTTACTCCTCCTCCTAAGGGCCACAATGGGACCAGATTCCTTCGACCTGAATCCACTTCCCCGTGTCAGCGAATCCCGAATAAGCGGGATTCTAATGGCTTGAGAATGAGAGCACCGGAAACAAATAACTTCGAACTTTTTACTCTCTGATTTGAACCATTCCGCAATCTGAGAATAAATTTGCACACAGTCTTGTTGTGCTAGAGTCCTACTTCCATATAGCCCCTTATTGGAAGTTGTGGATAAAGCTGAGAACCGGAAGAGTGTGATGTATCGGAGATTGTGAGTGGAGTGACATCAGTTGACCTTGCAATGTGATTCAGTAAAGATACAGGCGCGCCACAGTGTTTTACAGATAGACAATGTTGAACTAAACATGGATTTTATCATCAACAATATTGACCGATTATCTAACGAATGTGAAAACGCATGTGGCTAATGTCACCCTGTTGTTTCACATATAATACTCGATGTTTATATTTTTGAAGATAACGATTCATCTGCACGATCGCATAAACATCCCCTCAGACGCGGTGAAGAAGAATGGTATCGGTTATAACGAACGTGATTCACTTTGACCTTAGTGAGATTAATTTAAGCTGTTTTCACTAATTGCAAACAGTAAGCTATCAAATCGTTGTTCAAAACAATGTGTATATCGTGAAAGCACAGTTTTCTATTGATGAATTTGAATAAATAAGCGAAGAACACAGGTTATCACGATGTATCCTGGGTTATTTCACTGTATATGTATACCAAAATCCTGAAGTCCAGGTGATCGTCAATACGTGTGGTCAGAAAATAAAGGATCTTAGGTTCTCCTGGCGTTTAACTAATTTCTTTCTATTTTGTTTTTTTGTGGCATCAGTAAACAATGTGTTAACGGCGTAACAGTTGTATTCAGTTCAGTTCGTACAACCATTTACAATGCCCTTTCGTGCACCGGTTTTGGTTGCTCATTTGAATAAAACAGTAGAGTGATGATTAGAATGTTGAGAGCAGATTCAAGCGGAAGATAGCACATTTTCATAGACTGAAGTTACAGGAATAATGAGTAGATGCATGAGCGCCACTGTTTGCGATACCCAGCCATATCGATCAGTGTCTCTAACCACCGGTGACCATGATCTCTGGGTCCCCCGCTAGGGAGCCCAACGGGACCTATGTGAGCCAGTCTCCTGGTCAGGGTTTTCATACCCTCATGTCAGGTCTTAGTATGACCTCCCTTGATCTTTTTCCAACCGCTACCTGCCTCGGCAAGCATCGCTCGCCGTGGTAACCTATCTGGTAACATGCCCAATACATGTCCCAACCAGCGAATTCTATGGGGATCAACTACCTGTTCCAGTGGACGACCGCGATTACCTAAAACTCCACGCCTAACCTAAACATTGTTCGTCAGGTTACCCCATCAGACTCGTGCAATGCTACGTAGACAGCCGTGTTCGAACACCGACAATCTATTTTTATCCTTTGCTCGTAATGGCCAAGTCTCCACCGTAAAGCAGCACTGGGCGAACTGCTGCAGCATGTACTCGACCCTTCACAGACAGCCGGGTGTCGCAAAGACGCCACAGATGTCTCAAGCTGGCAAATACTAACCGAGCCTTTTGAATGCCCGCCTACACTTCATCTTTGATGCGTCCACCAAGTCACATATAGCTGCCCAGATAGCAAAATTTGTCTACTTCCTCTGCTACTTCCCCAGTCAGGGTGAGACTGGGTGCTGGATCAACCCAATCTTGAAACAACGTTTTACACTTTGAAAGTGCGAAACGCATACCGAACATGGCTACACTAGCTGTCAAACCATCTAGAAAATCATGCAACTTACCTGAATCTTCACTTAGTAGCTTAATGTCGTCTGCATACCCTAGATCAGACAGTCTGCCACCTGGGAATAAATCGATGCCGCTATCCCCGCACGAGTATAGGGCTGTTTCAAGAATTAAATCTACAACAAAGTTGAATAGAAATGGAAAGAGAGAACAACCCTTTAGAACACCACTATCTGTAATGAACTCGAGTGAAAAAGTACCGTAAGCTCGGAATCGCCTTCGGCTATTATTGTAGAGGGATAGTAATACTGAAATAATCTTCTCCGGAACACCCTTCAGAGACAGGCAGTTCCAGAGTTTAGAGCCGTCGACTGAGTCAAAAGCCGCTTTCAGGTCGAGGAAGATGGAAATGGTGGGTCTACGAAAAGAGTTTCTGTGTTCTAGGATTTGACGAAGAGTAAAGATGTCCTCGATACAACCTCAACCAGGTCTGAAACCAGCCTCGTTCTCATGCGTGCACTCTTCATGAGTGGCAGACAAGCGACGAAGTATGATGCCCGGCGAGAAGTTTAGAGGCAATGTTGATTAAACTAATTCTTCTGTGGTTTTGACAAGAGGACCTGTCGCCCTTCTTGTAAATCGGTATGATTAACGATTCACACCATTCAGTTGGGAACCTGTTCCTTATCCCATACTGAGCCTAGGAGTTTTGTTAACTCCAAAACAAAGGCTAGACCTCCGTCCTTAAAAGCCGATGGGGACAGCCCGTCGGGGCCGGAAGCCTTATACCTCTTGAGATACCTCATTTCTCGGGTAACCTCTATTTCATATGGAGGATTGATGTCAACTGACAGTATTTCACAATTGAATCGGGTATAGGGAGGTCTTGTGCTGACGAGGGTCAGCTGAACTGAGCTCTAAAATCTTCAGCCCATCGATCTAGACGGTGTTGCTGAATATAGAGCAGTGTGCCGTCGAACTCCTTAATTACTTCACTTACGCCTTATTTCCTTGGACCTAAACTCCTAATTAATCGGAAACGATTGCGACTCTTACCGGTAGCCGCAGCCTTCTCCATCTCTCTACACTATCCTACCCGGTCATTCCTCAGACTCTTGATGAGCTGGCTTTTAAGGGATTTGCGCGCCTTGTCGTAGGTTGGATCCGAAGGAATGGATTTACGAGCGTCCAGTAGGGCAACCGAAGGCGGGGAGATCCATCGTTTTTATTTGATCGTAATTGAGAATTTGCTGCTCTTTCGATTGACATTTGGATCGCTTTCTTGATTGCCGTCCAGTGCTCACTGAGGCCTCTGGCCGATGGTTGAGCTGAGAGACGATCTGAGCGTTCCGCTTCTAAGGCCGACGGTGTACCTTGGGCACCCGTTTTTGGTGGCTTTTCTGCGTTTGTTTACTAGGCGTAGAGAGAATCTCGTTCGTAGCAGAGCATGGTCCGTGTCCACGGGTGTTGACCAGTAGGAGCGGTAATCCTCAATGGAACCTCTCCAGCGGTGGCTGATGCCAATGTGGTCGATTCGAGTCCAGTGTCGTGAAGCGGTGGTCTGCATGTAAGACGGTAGCGCTTTTTGTGCGAGAAGTTCGTGCTTGACAGAAACAGGCCGTGGTTAGCACAAAGTTGGAGTAGGCGTTCTCCGTTGTCAGTCCTGTTGGTAGGGATTGCACGTGAACCTCCAAATAAACTCTCTGATTCATCCAGAGATCCCACTTGAGCATTGGAGTCTCCAGCGATTACCACGATGTCCATCGACCGAGCGATTCGTAGAATTCATCCTTCACTTCTGGCGAACTGCAATCTGTCGGTGCATATACCGATACGACAAGCATTGACGCTTCGTTCTGTAGCTGTTAACTCGTACTGAACCATCCAGACGTACGGCACAAAGTCGGCTGTTAACCGGGATCCAATCGAGAAGTGAACACTCGGCCTTGACACAGCGCAATCCCAACACCAGCAACACCGCGAGCTTCGGATGTCGAATCGCCTGACACACGAATGGTGAAGCATTCCAACACCAGCAACACCGCGAGCTTCGGATGTCGAATCGCCTGACACACGGAGAGTGAAGCGTGAGGATTAGGTTGGATCTGCAGAACGCAAGGAGATGATTGAAGTAGGGTCTTGCATGCGTGTTTCGGAGAGACAGCATACATCTAAATGGAAGGTTTCAAGGGTTCTAGCTAAGGCAGATTGTTGACCAATCTGATAGAATGTGCGGACATTAAATGCGGCTAAGTGGAAAGGTGTTTTAGTTTCAAAAATATGATAGCATCTGAGTGGTTGACCTCATTGGTTGAACACTGACTGGTATCCGATCGGTGGCGCAAACAGGATGCATCTCGTAATGTATGGGGGTGAGAAGAGGAAATAGACAGTTGAGAAAGATGGTTCTCCAAATCGGTACCCAAGACTTTTGGGTACGGCATACTTCGCGGTTGCCGACACCAATGAAAGGGCTTATCTTTGGAAACCCTAACCGGAGCCTTGGACTCAAAAGTCTGACCCACAAGGCAGTGGGGCGTAAATCCAACGCGGTTCAGTGTGTTGTTCGCCAGTGCGTTGCTTGTCGGTCTGCTTTTCGGGATCGGCCCTTAGCCTCATGCACCCAATGAGACAAGCGAAACGTGGACGGGACCGCACCGTATTGGCTGTGGGCTGCCCAGCTTGGGTGGGTGGTCGCTGTCCAATGAAGTGAGAAGACTTCTCCCACTTTCGAGAGGAAGCCCCAGGTACCCCCCTCCTGCGTCCATCTAACGTGGTATTGGCTCACTCTTGCATTTTTCCTGGTCGTTTTAGAGCAAAACAGCCAACGAATATTTCCAAAAGAATGGACAGAATCAAATTATTCGTAGAAAGTTTGTCTACCTGTTGATCCAGGGAAGATAATTTTACAGTGCAAGCACAGCGATAATGGCTGATTAGCTCTTCTTTTGACAGTTGAATGTTCTTCTAATTCATTGGCTTAAGAATAATTTCCATTGTCTCACAGAGTGCGGACTTAGTCAAAAGGGAATTACCATCCATACTAGTCATGCGTTTCGTTTTTGGAATGTTTGTGTCGGTCAATAGTGTACCGAACTGAAAACTCTTTCACGTTGGATTGGGAAGTAGAATCTCCCCCTGGTTTGAGAATCTATGCTAATCCGTTTGCTATTTTTGTTGTGTTGAATTGCACAGAGACAAATGGGTCGTGGGTGATCTTAAACAGGAACATCTTAGGTTGATGACATTAGTTATTTGTGATACAAAAAAGACGGGGTAAGATCATTTGAATTCATTGACTAATACCCACTCAGATATTAAGTTACCAAATCACAAAGAGGTGAAGGATGAATATATTGCTTTTCTGGATAATGAATATGGTACAAACAAAACAAAACACTCAAGACTGAGTTATACAAGGGGAGGAGGAAGGCTTACGCTGGACGAGAATGTTTCTGCAATAACACTTTTAAGCTGATGATATCAGCCGCTTGATTAATAAGCGCTTAAAATCGGTTGTTGGGAACATCAAATATACCGCTGAACACAACAGCTCGTTTACCAATAGCCTGGGTGAAGCAACCTCTCTATCCCAAAGCCGAGTCCAACTGTGTATATCAATCCAAGTTTGGATATTCGTTCATCCAGCTCGGAAGGAAAAAGAGAAAACTGCGTTATTGAGTACCGGATACATACCGGTCTGAATACAATGAGTGAGAAACTTGTAAGCACTGCGTCACCGGTGAAACGTAAGAAACTCAGTTGATCTATCAAAGTATCTGATCAAACTAGGCGAACCGCCAGTGATTCATCGACCCGGTTGACTTTTATTCGGAACTTTGATAACGATTTTTTCCAGCCCCAGAGTTTACATTCTGCGACCATATATATTTACGACCACTTTAACTACGGTATGTTCGTGTACAGATTTAGCGCAATGATGGAGGACACAGTGCCATCCTATGTCTATGGCTTCGCTATTCAAAATTGACATCTGTTTGTGGGAATGGTTTCCATGCAAGCACATTTATTTTTTGGTTAATCGAATATGATTGGCAGAGTTTTATTTTGAATATATTTGGAGCTATGAAGAGATTCTCCCTAAGTATATATATACATATAATAATAATAACAATAACGGAAGGGGGGTTTGGAATACAGAAAATAGTAAACAAAACGGAACTGTTAAAGTAGAAAAGTACAAATAAATGAGATAATAATTTTTGTATGTTTCACCGTACACGTTTTGCGTTTATTGGTGTATCTTTTTTTATGGGGCTCGTGACTTCAACAGGCAAACCGTATGGCGTTCTCGACACTGACTTCTAATCTGAGCCATATCTCCCTAATTGATTGAAAAGTGTTTTCCGTCAGATGAATCTTCAAGCAGTTTCTGTTGTACTTCACACACAAAAAACTAATTGTTTGCTGTTAGTCAGAATGGTCAATTGTTTGTGTTATGGCAATATTACGCATATTTATTCGGTCTCAGGAAGACTGAACTAACTCGGACATAAAAGCCCCTCATACGATGTTGACTTATTCGTCACTGTCCCATAAACAAGAAGCTAAGTGAAGGTCTGTTCTGAGAGTGGAAACTGTTTCTGCAAACTTATTTCCTCAACCATTCGGATATTTCTAGCAACACATGACTCATTAAAACAGAAAACTTTGATTTGATAAATGCTTTTTGACTAGCAACAGGTGCGGTTTGATTATTTGATGACTCTGATCAATACCTTAATGCATTTATACCCAGGTGGTAATGATTTGTGCATGTCAGCCAGTTAGTTTTTTTTAGAAAAGTCAAGTTTCTGCCTCACCAAACAGGTATTTTGGTTTCACGCCGTAAGCACCATATTCAAGTGAACATCTGGCATGCTCTTTCCAGGACCTACTGGGATTGAGAAAACTTGATGAGGCTGGAAAACTGCATCTTCTGGAAACTCCAGGCGAACATTTGCACTTCTCATTGGAATGGTTCAAAGAGCAGATTGTCACTCCATTCTTCAAGTAACACCAGTTGTCATTGTCACCACACTTGCTGTTCTATTGAGTAATTTTTAATCACGTTGCTGAGATCCATTGATCCACTGAAAAACAAGTATGGACCAGATCGTCCCGGTTACATTCCTTTCCATCAGTCCGATTTTTACTCTTATCTGTTTTGATTTTTGCTTTGTTAAATTAAATTAAATGAATGAATGAGTGAACTCATTTTAAATCTGGTTCGAAAGCGACCAAAATAGAAGGAAGTTTTCAAAGATTCAAATTAATGAATGAAAGTACCAATATCAGTTCAGTTCAGTTTTTACAACCATTAACCATGCACTTTCGAAGGCCGGTTTTGGTTGCCCATTTGGATAAAAGAAAGAAATGAAGATTGGAATATCGAAGCAAATTTAAGCAGAAGATGGGGAATACATATCCGATATCCGATATAACAAACCGAAGGACCTTGAGTGGGTAAATTAATATGAACAAAAGTGCATTCATCAAACAGTCAACATGTCACTCATCACTTAAACGCATTCGAAGCATCGTACAACTGTTTAATCCTCAGTACGAATCATCAGAAGCCACCATAAGAAAAATTCACATTAACGTGGTGGGATTACTTATTTTTCTGTGTGACCTAACGACATACATACATGGCTTTCGTGCAAAGGTGTTGTCATACCGAAAAGATTAAACAAACTCCGGAGTACTGCTCCTTGAGGTTGAGTGTTTGACTAGAATTGGCGTCGCCGTCGGTAAAACGTTGGATGAATTATCCTACCAAGTAGTTGCCTCCAATTCGCTTTATCCACTACCTTTTTCAATTATTTGAAAACTCAAGGATTTGGTTGAGAACCGTAACAATACTCCCGATTGGTGGATTTACTCCTCACCACTTGTTTGTTGACCTCCAATAGATGAAGATACAAACTGCATAGAATTCTTCACGGTATCTGTCTTTGCGCAAAAGGGGTCATGACTGCGCTCTTTTTTGCATGGGGCGGGATGGGTAAAGATAAGTGAGCAACTGCTCAGATATCCCTATATTTATTTATTTCTGTCTTTTTTGTCCAATTCTCTTCCTTTGCTCCTCCTTCCGACCTTTAAAAAACCCTATAGTAACTTGGTTATGGCTCCGGAAAACTCGCTTCAGATTAGTATTTTTGGTAGCGCACTATCGTTTAAATAGCAGATGCTGACGCCTCATCAATCCCAGAATCTGGGTAACTCCAATGTGGGAATCGTGACACAGGTGAACCAAATTGCCTGTCCGGGACGTACAATGAACTTAGCAATTGATGTGTGCTGCGTATCAGGGACACGAAGTCTTGTTCATTGGAGTATAAGGCACATAATTGTGCCAGCATTGTCCTCGAGGCACTTCTTTCGCGTATCGGGCTAAGACGAATTCTTTGAAAAAGCGGAAACATCCTTTCCCTTTGATCCATTTGAATAAAACAAGTAACACAATATGAGCAGAATTGATATTGGCCATCAATTTCGCGTGCTCTCAGTCAGCTGTCTACGCACAATAAATAGGTCAAATTTTATCTTAAGAATACCATATGTGGACACGACATTTGCTGGATACCGGACACTGCATCGACAAACGCAAAGCTTTCCGCGTTCTGCTCAAAGTTCGAAGCCCAAGGATGCTTAGGTTTGCTGAAGCGGTTGTCACTAGCCCTTTAAAGCCTGACCTATGCGTGCAAAAGGCCTTTGTTATGCAGTTGTTATTACCATGGTAATTCCCCTCCCCTTGCCTTCCCATCATCTCAACCTTTCTCTTACATCATCGTTGACACTTCACTCTTCTCATTTTCTCATTACGTAACTCTCTTTGACCTACTTGGTTGAAAACTTTTTTACTCGGTTAACTTTCTGCGTCTATTCGAATTCATTTCTGGTTGTATCTTTTTCGTATTACGTAACCATGTCTAACTCTCTTTCCACCATTGTTAATCGGTTTCCATTACGTAACTGTTTTCCATGCTAAAATTCTTCACCCCTCCTCCTCTTCTACCCATACTCAAATGATTTTGGTAATGACTCAACTACTCAGTGCCTTCTGCTTGACCCCATGTAATTGTAAATGTCCATATATGGTATTCTTAAGATAAAATTTGACCTATTTAATGTGCGTAGACAGCTGACTGAGAGCACGCGAAATTGATGGCCAATATCAATTCTGCTCATATTGTGTTACTTGTTTTATTCAAATAAGACGAATACTGTTAAGTTGGTCAGAGCAGAGTAAATGATACAGCTCGGATCCCCATCAACAGCCTCTTATGGGTGATGCGGCTCCAGAGGTACTCAGTGTCCGGAAGGGAAGAGATCAAAAATTGCTTGTTTACCAACCCAGAATATCATTCAGTTCGGATGCACAAAAGGACAGGCCCTACGACAAACGCACCGAGTTCACGTGACTCATCCGAAGCTGGAACAAAATTGTGCGGATAGGTGGCTTAAACACCCAGGTTGGAAAACCGAGCTCATCGGTCGCCTGCCATGCCGTTCGTTGTGTTCTGCACTACCAGCTGACCGATTACGACGAACAATTTCTTCAGACCACTCTACGTCCTGGAATGGAGAAGCCAAAACCAGGTTTGTCCAATGCATACTGGATCACGTCTACAGATGCAGCGAAATGATCCAGGATACACTGTGCAAAACTGTTTTTGTCTTCTCTATTCACATTCGTTACGGAAAAACTGTGCTTCCAATCTCTCTTTATCAGGAAGTTGGTGTACTTCCTGAAAACTGCTTCGTTAGCGGCAAGCAGTCAGAGAAAGTGTAACCCACTTCAGGTGATTGGTCAGGACCAACAGCCAATCAAGACAGTTGACAAACATTCCGTCCACTAGTCGTTGTGTTTTATACATTCTCAAGCCATCCCCAATTTTCCCTATAAATAACCATGCTTTTCATGCCATAAATGAAGTCCTACACTTGCAGCTGCGTTGTGTTTCGCCATGAGTGGAGTCAGTGTCCGATAAGAAACTCCATTGGAATGTGATCAGTTGGGAATCCAGTATCTGGACAATCTATCACGGTTATGATACTGTTCCTGTTCAGTACCAACCCCAGACAAAAGTCTCGATAGACGGTCATTTCTACCCCCACAAGCCAACCGATAAACTGTCTCAAATCAACCACGTACCACTACGCTACCGTTTTTGGGTATCAGTAGAAAATTACAGGTCATATCGGAACCCAGTTTTGATGCACTCCCATTTATGACTCAGTGGGTGCTTGTGGATAATAACCCAAACTGAAACCCGTTCCCGATAGAAAAAGGCATTCAATTTTGACCACCCAGGATCAAAAAAGCGCTAGTAGCCTCCGCAACGTTAACTGACGAAAAGCCTGAATTAGGACTGTGAAAAGTGGTGAATCAAATGAACTAGTGGAATAAAAATAGCCGTCGCATCATGTATTAGCCAATGACTATTCTGACTGTTACACAACTTCGGAGGTCGGTGGATCCCGATTAATGAAACAATTGGCAACAATATTCGTAAAATGCAGTCGTGCCTTCAACAACATAACGAGTATTTTGACGAATAATTCAGCTGGACTGGTGATGGTCAGCTCACTCACTTCTTGTCGAAACTGAAGTTCCATAAACAATGTGATGCAATCCCTCAACAGAAGTAAAGGTACGGTCTAGCATTCAAGCTATGAGAAGAATAGCAACAACCGTACCTGTAGGAATCTCACCCATATTTTTCAAGATGATTAGGAGAGGGATGACTTCGTGGACTCTATAGGTGGCTCACTGTCCGAGCGCATTACATCATCCTGAAGCAAATTATTGGTCTTTCCTATTTCGTCTGTTCCTGCTTTGAAACTTAATGTTCAGGAGTTCACTGAAGTCGATCGCTCCTCCTTCCTAACTAGTCGTGTGACCAATATCGGTAACGTAGAAAACGGAGTAATCGTTGGCATTTCTAACGCTCTGGCAACGTACGCTGAACTCACTTTTTCTTGACGTAACGTTTCAATGATATTGAAAGATCACCTTTATTGTGTCATTGTGGTATCAGTTCTGTTTTGCGGCCATGAGAGGTTGAATATGTGAGTACAAGATATTCATCGACCACAGGTTTTTAGCAATTGTTGTTTGTGTCAGTTGGCGCAGGTGAGATCTGGCGACTGGAATAATGACATCAAGGCACGCCATCGTATGTTTCAGAATGTATCGGTTAAAGTTAACTATGACAATGTATTCATATGAGCAGACTTCCTTAGCTTAGGTACGTATTGCGCATGCCTGATAGTCGTCTACCACACCACGTCTTATTTATGATTGCAGCTCCGGGTTGAAGAAAATCCCTTCAAGGCCAGAACGTGACGTGAAGACGAGGCGTAAAGAAATGTACAGAGTAATTAGGCATAGCATGTTTCCAAGCCCGTTCCAAAAGACTTCTTAACCTGTTGGTTGGAGACACTGAAGGGTATGACAGCAAAATAACAGTAATGGCGCTCTTCTCACTTTTTCAGCTCAAAATTATTGCTAAGTTTGTGTAAAGTTAAACTGTTTTCTCTGTGTTCGCAATGGAGCTCTCTTCTTATTTCATTTAAAACATCTCCACCGCCCATTTAGCTAATGCTTCCGGACCTACTTAGTGTATACCGTGAGTATGGCAGTTGTCGGTGAATCCCAAACCACTAAAATTCACAATAAAATGGTGATGATCATCAGTGGTGCAAATCCGCCGCATTGACTTGGATCTGAATACGACCACGAAGAGTTATCACTCTGAAAAAGCTGCACAGTGTATTAAAGACTTTTCAGTTGTACTCGGCCCATTGACTTGATCCAGCATATACACATACAAGGATTGATCGAACATGTGCGACATGACTCTCATTTGTTAAATACATTTTGGTTTCCATTATCATACCCATATGCCGATAGTTATGAGTGGAGAGCATTTATTCCTAACTTTATCTTCCATTGCAATATTCTTAGTCCCCTGCTACCATAGTTCGAATTTGCGCGAGTACGTTATGAGAGGTATGCCTTTCACTAATTTAATTCTTTCCATCATTACACGGTGTCGGTATTTATGCTCCAATACACCTTAACAATTTGTATAATTTTACGGGGTATGCAGACTGTTCATAAATTTTGGGACACGCTATCCTTGGCTGAAAGCTTGAGTATAACTCGCCAAAGCTGCAATACAGTACAACAGAACCAACAATACATGTGGCATCCTAACAATGGCCAAAGTCGAATTCTCATTTTCAATAAGGTAGGTAAAACCAGTAGTTAAAAATTACAGATAAGTAGCGTCGACTTCAACAGCGCTCGTTCCAAGCTCTGGTGCACACTTGCGCTTATATAAGATCTTCCTCTAATCAGTGTACGTACGTGTGCGCTGACTGCAACGGAGATAGTGAAATTTTCTGGGGAAAGCCTAGGGAATGTGGTTGATACAGTCAATCACTACTCAACAAGTTCAGTTACAAATCATAAAACACTTTATTCAATCAATCGGGCAACCTGCGTCTGGAAGTTGGTAACTGAACTCTACATCAAATCAGATGATCTGAAAGATCACTTCGTTCGCCAAACTGTAGGTGCCTTCATGAGCACGTGCTTAGGTGTACTACTGGATTACAAAACGAACTGCTGTGAATTCGGGTCCCGACTATAAGAGAATCAGTGTGTTAGTCTGCAACAATCACCCCTGTTCTTTATTGACTGAGTTTCAACCATGTTCAGTTGGTTTTCCCCATAACATTTCAATGTTACCTGAATTTTAGTCAAGACACATGCACATGCGCGCGCACTGTTCGGATAGAGAGAGACCATGTGTAAGCACGCTTGTGAAACGGAGCCTAGATCAAGTCGCACAGAAATCGACGCTGATAATGGGTAACAAAATAATTTACAGGGTTGCTGGTTGTTTTTTATTTAGTCTTTGTGGTGTGTTTGATACTCATAAACATTTACGACGTACGTCTTCGGATCCATTTATACAGGAACACCCTGCCGCAATAAGCCTATTCTCGAGTACCTAAAAGTGGAGTTGCGTCGCTGAGGTCAGATTTTCTCGAAAGCCTTAAAAATGCAATGGTAGCCACATACCAGTGGATTTTGAGGGACAACTTGCCAATTGGCAGAGAGATGTCTTCACATGAGTAATACGATGTGTATCGAGAGAGACGACTCTGTGCACCTCTAAAGTCATTTGTGAACACAACCGCGGCTCTTCTTAAATCACGGTAACCTGTTTTTGGAATCTTTTTTTCCTTTTCTTTCGATCAAATACATAATTGCACAAGGAGTTTTTAGGAAATAGAGAGTGAGTGATCAAATGCTAGTTACACAGCGTTAGTGAAGACGTAGATTTGATTCTTTTAAAAACCTTCATTTTTCTCCGATTGCTTTCTGGGCGGTGTGGGTATTTAAGCTAATAACTTACACTCGCCTTTTTTATGCCCAAATTTCTTCACGCTGCAAAGCTTACGGTACCATAGCACAGGTTCACACCATACGTGTGAGCAAAGAAAATTCATATGACCCTCTGTCAAGAACACAAACAAAGACCTAGAGATAGACAGTGTTGGACCAGTTCATAGTTCTCTGGGTCCAAAGTAACCATATTGTTTTGTTTACTCCCACTCGAAGGTGAGTACCAAATGATGGACCGGTCTCCATTATGTAACTGAGACATCGATCGCCGCACGTTCACCTAATTGCGACACCGATAGCTTCAAAGATATTCTGGTCTCGCCGTGTGGAAAATTGGGTCCATGTCCTTCCCTGAGCATTCACGGCCGCACATCGCAAAATGGTCCGTGCTAAATTCGTTGACGTGGATTCAGTCGGCGTAAAGCTCATTTTAGTTTTTGGGTTTTCTATTGTTTGCTAGACAAAAGTCGATTAGCAGAAAACATTAATTTTCTTGAGAGCACAGAAACGCTCAAAACTCTTACAGATGTTTCCTCCTGAAACCTAATTTTTGAAAGTCATGAAGAGCACCAAACGAAAGCGGTACCACCAGCACCCATGGAAAATAGTGCATGAGGTGGTGAGGAATATAAGCGGATCCATTAGAGATGCCTTCTGTTTCGCTGTTGAACGAGTAAGAATCTATCCCGCTATTCTACATCTCGGTGTAGATGGAAATGTGTTAAACACCGGATAATGGTTTGAAAGACTTTAAAGTGAGCTGCACGAACTCGTCATATGAAATAAGTCCGTCCATTTGACGATCGTAACCGGATAAAAGATGATAGAGATCATCTTTAGAAAGAATGATATTTCTCTTTCGTAAAATCCGATCGATTTCGTCGATGGTGATTTTTCCGACATGATTTTTGTCCAACTTCCTGAATGCTTCCTGGAGCGTCCTCCATTGACTTGTACACTAGAAACAAAGATAAACTACCGGGTGATTTCATACATTTATTTCAGAGGGCAATAAAGTTTAATGTAAGATTGTTAAAAAAACAAGTTCCGTAATAATATAAACAGTATTTTCAAAGAATGGGGTTCACGAACTGTTATCAGTGTGGGTCATTGAAGAGCTTACTCAGTAATCCTTAATTGTACGGTTATAAAATAAAACACATTGAATGAGGTAAGGCACTATCAAATGGATAAATGCACCTTTAACTCAAGTGATAAATTCATAGTGGAAGGAAGAAATTTAGTAACTTAAGTTAATGTCTATCATAACCAGTTTTCTTATTTGAACGCGATGTCATCACATGCATCAAACGAATGCAAAACAGGCCCAGGCTTAACGATATGTTGGAGCCTTTGAATAAGGAAATAAGCCGCCGTATAACTCTTTTGATACTCATTGTATTCCAAAACGGCAACAAACAATAACGACTTTATTTGTATTTGAACACACAAAACGCCCGATCGTCTGTTAGACCTCATGTGTCTAAATGAAGAAACAAATTTTGATTTGATAATCTTTAATTACTACTGTTTCCTTCGAAAAGCACGAGTCTATTATCATTTTTCATCGTCAGAGCTACGAATCCCTAACTTATGCATCAATGTCTCTATTGTATGGCATTCATGATGCACATTTAACAATTTACCCAAGTACGTTACACAATCACACAACATTTTCGTTTATTGCATTTTTCCGTTTTTGCTAGCTCCTTCCATTGAGTGATCCGAGTAAGCACACTCATTTCATGGAACAGCTCTCAACTGCGCAGCAGGAATTATACTAAAATCCGTTGAAGTACAAAAAAAGAATGCACCTTCCAGTATTCTGTTCTTGAAGACGTAACTACAAAGGCAATTTGAAGTAGGGGGGAAGAAGCCAATCACTCGGCTGGCGTATGATATGGAGATGAAAAGTAAGACGGCGGTAGGAATCGAACACAATCCTCGAAACAACGTAACGATGTCTCACAACAATTAACCCCACACTCCCAGGCAGTGTAATTCATAACTTCCTCCGAATTCGGGGATTTGAAGCACATATTCTCAAGGTTATAATTACCTTAAACCGTGAGCAGATTTACTGTTGTGTCTGCATCAAAATGGCACTGTATATACCTGATGCAACCAAAAAAAGTCAAAAATATAAAATACACTTGCAACTAATAGCAAAGAAGAAAACTTACATAGTTTCGTATTTCAGAAATAAGCTCGATGAATGTCATAGTCTGACCGTTTTTCTAAAAAAGCAGAAATATTAATAAATCGAGAAAAAAGAAAATTATCTATGAAGTACTCCAATGATAAAATAGGAGGAGCGAAAAACATTGGGAATTTCCATTCTCGGATGTATTCAGTTTTAAGTTTCACCATTATTGCCTTTCTCTGTCGTGCGACAGCTTTTGCTTCTACCTTCCACCTTTCCTCATGGGATCAACTAATGAGCAAGAAATAAAGCGCTATTCAAATAGACAGCAATCGCTAACTACGCTTTTTACATACAGTACCTACCGTGTTTGTGAACTTGTGGGCTCTTTCATCAAATACAGTTTTTGGGACATTTTCAGCTGGAAGAGACTTCGAGATATTTACCATGAAATCCATGTGTTTGAAGCTGTAACAAATGGGGATACAGCAACATGGTTACAGTTGCGGTTACTCTGAAGTATAACTTATTCAAAATATTTCTTTACGCACTGACATCAACTATGAATATAAAGCTATCAGTATCACAATTGTTACCTAGTTGCACGTTCGTCATTTACAGATCAAATGAAGCGTGAACTGAAAAACTATACTGTTTGAACCGGGTTGGATCTCATCGGCTGTGTGAATTATTGGTATTATGGAATTTTGCTTTTGAGGCTCCGGGTTCTATCCCCAGTTAGGGCGATGAAGTCCCATGAAGTCCAATGAGACCCAACCAGGTTGAGGCAGTTGTCCAGCGGTTCCTATGTTTTCAGTTTGCTCTGTTTACGACTGAATTAAGCTTTTTTCCAATAGAACCCTGAAATTCTCATTCGCAAATTTATTGACCACTAAATAGTAGAGGAGAGGTAGTGTTCAGATCAGTGTATGCTGGAATCCATAAAAAAGGTCAGCATCTCTTGGATATCTATTCCGAAAGACGCACCAGGTAGTTCATAATATATATTGTCATAAACCACAATACATACTGATTTGGTGCACACATATTGATATTGATTTATACAATATGCGAAACCTTCGGCGTTTATCGGGAGCACTAAGCGATTAATGTTGATACGTGAGCCTGATATCAAGAACCATAGTTCAAACTCGAAAGAATTTCAAACATTTCCAGAAATACCGTATGTTGCTTTGTCCACAATTCAGTGTACCTTAATATTCAAATTGAATGGCTTCTTGTTCTATTCATTTAAAAATATTTTGATAAAATAACCATTTTACGTGGAAAATGTCTCTGAGATTTTCCACTAGTTCAACTCTAGCAATAGTATGCTAGAACACTACTGAATGCTTTCAATGAAAATAATTCGTTTTATTATGCGTGCACTCGACGATAGAAATTCATGTTCTTAGGTGTATATTTATTAAGTTATCTAACACGATTCTATCAAGTAAAAGCAAAGAGAATGCTGTTGGGGCACCCGAGCTGAAAACAAAACAGAATAAATTGACTTCTTGGTTTTGCTCATGGGAAATCGGATACCACAACCTTTTTAACGCTTTGAGTTGAGGTAGGGGAAAACGTTGAAGAGTGTCCACGCACTTAGTGGGGCATTACATCAATTTTACCAGCAAAAAATGAAAAGTTGACTTTTGAATCGGAATGTAACAAGCCGTTGAACAATTTTCATGACATCCAGCTGACCCTGTAGATGATCCCCATCACAATTATTCAGTTTTACCATAATTTCGAATTAGGTACCTAATTTTATGAGGTACTGCTCATATTTGTGAGTAGTCTGATTGCACAAAGAAGCGGTTGTTGGATTTTCACGATATAAGCGAGTGGATTAAAGGACTTAATGTTGCCACGACACGAGAGACAAACAAACCGTCAGACTCACAACCAATATTGAAGAGAAGATTGCGAAAACGCCACCGAATTGCTGCAAATAATACGTTTCGTTTTTATGGGTGCTTACTCACCCCTGTCTGATGCTGTTCTTCAAATAATCGACTTTACTCGTTCCAGCTTTGCTTTGTGGAATTATAACACTAGCAATAGATTTCCAGAAAACTGAATAACTGATGAGCTACTTAACCAAATCCGACACCTAGTTGAGCAGTACTTTCATCCTCTAGATCTTACCAAGTTTGGTTTTCTAGTATCAGAAAGAAGGAACTGAAGTAGCCCAGTTGATACAGCGTACGCTATGAAGAAGCTTAGGAATCATCTGTGCGTTGTATTAACTTTTGATAATTTGGCTGCATAAAAAAATCAAGATACATTTAACAGTTTAATAGTGAAACTCAAACCCTTTAGGGTTTTACAAAGGGCAGTGTAGTAGTTCAAACGTATCTATTCCTTTTGCTAATCATCCGATAAAAGTGATTGTTACACGGTAATAATCTGGAAGATACAAGATGTAAATTTTCGTGAAAGAATACAATATCAGGAGAAATATATTTTTTTGAAAGCAATGCTCATAAAAATGGCCACCACTTTTATGCTGACAAACAACTTACTAATCCCTTTCGGGGGCTTCGAAACCTAGGAAAAGTTCCTTCAGTTCTTGTTCACTCAGAGGAAATTCGAACATTTGGGCAATATTCTTGAAATAAAAAATTGGAGGAGCAAATATGTGATAATGAAGAGCCTAGTATTGCATCAAGTACGCAAAACTGAATTATTTATAAAATGCAACGTGTAACACGAAATCTCGAAAGACGTTCTTAAATTGCTAATTACCCAACTGAATATGGGCAGTAGTGTTTCCTACACTATCCCCTATCTATGGTTTAGAGAACGAGGATCAGTTTTCGTTTGTACAATCATTAACCAGGAACTTCCGTGCGCCGGTTTTGGTTGCCTTCATTTGGCTGTCCGTTTGGATGACCAGTAGGAGAAAAATGCATAAACGCCATTCTTTACGATATTCGGCCACATCACTCAGTGTTTCTAATCACCGGTTACTATCATCCCAAAGTCCTCATCAAGGAACCCTATGTAACCGAGGGCATATAACCGGTAGTAAGCATTTGCTATTGAATAAGCAAAATGAGGGATTTTCGGCATACAAGGTTTCGGGATGAGACGGGAAACCTATGGGTGACAGAACTGGATACCCTCAGGTTAAGCAGTGCTGAAAGCTACCAGGCGCGTCCTCGGGTTGTGGCTAGGGGGATACCTTCACCGAAGAAGGTTTCCTGTGAATAAGTGGTGGTATACCGCAACAAATAAGCAGTCGCGAACAAACAGCGGCGGCAATGCCAGGGTGGGGTGGGTTTCAGGCTGGTCACCTGGCTCCTATTTAAAAGCCGCATAAACCCGATGACGGTGTCGTGACAAAGGTCGATGTGATTAGCCTTTAAAAACTACAGTCATTGACCCCCTCACTTTCGAGGCGAGAGATTACTTCCTGCTACCTTGCAGTTCGCACTTGGTTGTGCAAAGGCTGGAGGTGCGCCCTCAAAATAATAAAAAAACGCCGAGTGACGTTAGGAACAACTCTCGTACCAAACTCTAAAGTAACTTTATTATCATGTCTGGAGCCGGCTTATCCTTTCCAGGAAGCCAGTGACAGTAAAGTAATTAAGCTTGAATACCACATACTGGAGGTAAAAAACAGATTATAGTCTTTATTTGCGGTTTTCAAGACCATTGATCTGACAACTATCTGTATTGTATTTGTATTGTATTGTATTGTATTGTGTATAACTTTTGCAAGCACTGAAGCTCACATTTCAG
>UZAN01000028.1:0-21202 GCA_900618425.1 Echinostoma caproni | reverse complement strand
ACCAATGAACTTTGTTGGGGGAGATGTTAGGTAAAAAGACTATTTTTACCTAAAACTGACCATTTTCGAGTATTTTCATTTGGGAGCATCTCTAATCAATACCAATCTCGCGGAGATTAATCAATGATATTGCGTCATACGGAAACATTCACTCCGTCCGTCTGATCCATGACCTATAACCGACTGAACTTTGCTAACTGTGTACTCGATTGGCACAATCTTTTTCTTGTATTAATCGATGCTATTTTGAATCACATATACGCATCAGAGTAAAACTTGTAAATTGACTTGCTTCCTGTTTGTCAAGTACACGTTCGCTGTGCACCAACTGTGTTCTTACTTACGTGGCTACCGGTGCTCATGGCGTCCAATCTGTGCTGTGATCGTACTCGTGAGGCTAGACGACTAGTGTGGCCGTTGAGGTACGTCTGTTCCTTGTGTCATCGTGTGATCTTATTGTGTGTACATTGTGATCAACCGAGAATCGGAAACAACAGCCTGAGACTTTCAAAGGGTTTATGAGAGATCTTGTTACTTAGCCGTATATTGTGTGTACTGAAAATGAGAACTACAACTACATTATCGAACGTGCAGAGTGAGTGAGTTATGGCCCGTTTAGGTGGTGCTGTCGAGATTAACAGGTCTCTTTTAAGGAGGTTTCAAGTATGTTTTTTACCAGCAAACTGCCTCGCTTATGGTCACTAAGTTTCAACACAAAATGCAATTGGCCCGCAACTGGAAGGCATCAAAGACGCATAGGGAGGGAGCGGTATCAACTTGCATTTCATCTACTATTTTGATAGTATTATCAAAGATATACTGTTCGAAGTTGTTGAAGTTGTTGAAATTCAACCGATTAGTCAGATTGCGGGATAATCAGGTGGGTTTTGTATCTTCACTTGACATACACTGATCAGTCTGAGGTTCAACAAATACTGTCTAACCGCATTCCGAATTGCTAAGAGATCTGGGGTATGTGTGTACCCAGAAATCTCTGGTTGAGGCTAATCACTCAATTCAATTGGAATAGAAGAACAAAATCATTGAGGTCGCTAGAAAGAATGCCCAATTTTTGCGATATACAATTCGTCTTGAAAGTTAGGTCGAACGACTTCATCGGATGGTACTCACCCCTGGAGGCCCGGTTTAACAAAACTAGGAGTAGACCAAACGCCAGAAACCTTTTCAGGAAATTCATATTTGTTCAAAAATTGACCTAAGGGGAAATTATTCGAATATGTGCACTCACGGAGCCACCGGTATTGATTTGTTAAATGAACTGTTGCTATTAGGTAGTTCTTTTATTTGCTCATTTCGTAACGAATGGGCAGGTTTTTTCATGTTCTACTATTTTACTGGATCAACCAACTTCATGAAAGTGATTCACGCGTTAAAACAAGCATACAAGGTTGGCACCGAGTGTCAGACCAGATGGTTTTCGATTAAGTGATTGACTTGTGTGATCGTGTGAATGTGAGTTCGTTTCTTTGTCAGAATTGAGTAAGTCACAACAGGGGCCTTAGCAATGCGTGTTTGTGTCAATCATATTCAAAGCCGCGGCAATATGCTCTTGCTGCTGCAGTGAAGGGGAGAACAAAATGATAGGGGATAGGTTTTCGTGATTGCAACTCGTATGCGAGACATTTGGAGACACTTCGACCTATTTTGTGCTGAAGATGTCGAGAACGTTTCAGGTATATACTTGAATATAACTTCATGGTAGATCAACTGCTTCCATGCCGTAAATCCAGTACATTCGTCTTGAACTTTATCAGTTTGTCTCATAATGCTTCAGAGGTCAATCAATCAATTTCATTTATTTTTAGTCGTTTTTATTAGATACTGTTTAATGTGAGTGCAAACGATAAAAACCCTGAGAGTATATAAATTGTACATTTAGAGAAAATCGAAATAAACGAGCCAATTATGTTCTGTTTTCAGTCTCAGATAGAACCATGTAATAAGAGATAATTAACAACGTGTTAAAAGCGACTTACTTGACTGATCATAATTTGGTCAAAGTGAGGATTCCCAAAGAACCGTTTTGCTGCCCATCCGAACACCTGAATACTCGATTCAACGACGACAATTGCAAGTTCTTCTTGTTTATTTGTTCACTTTAATTTTTCATGTAAGGTTTACGATTGATTCATCAAATTATCCATTTGTAAACCTAGAACTACGCAAAATTCAACCGAGTCATACCAATCAGCTGACTACTGTATGGTGTAGCAAATCGAAAAGTAGGATAACTTACCTGGAAGCTGTTAACAATTACAACACCTGTGCATCACTGCTTCCAAGACTCAAAGATTACGACAACCCCAAAGGCCCAATTAGAAAGTTAATTTATACTATTGTTCGGTTTACACCACCTAACAATCTCTAGTAGTAATTTTGTAATCTTTAACTGTGGTTACACGGTTGTAGTAACGCAGCTGCGATTTTAATCCTTTGACTCTTGTAGAATATCTGTATATAGCAACCTCAGAGGTTTTGATGAATCTATGTATACATGATGCAGATCAACCCAGAACCCGTTGGTTCGTTAGTGACCTGATCGGATACAAGTCACCTAACCAGTCCTCTGTTTTATTGATAAACATTAACAGTTATACGTCGCCTCCCTTCATACGTCTACGGCATTCGACCAAATTTTTCCGAACATTCTTTGGGAAAATCCAAACAGGTTTGAATTCTCCTCCAGTCTGATGATTTATTGAATATATTCGTTTGTGACCGTGAAATTGCCTAGCCATTTGTAAGATAAATTATGTCAACCCCAGCTATTCTGTGTTCTCTTCCACCGATATCCTGCTCTTTGTCGACGATGTTTTACATTCGAATCTTTACCACTATGTGCTTTCACCAATCCAGCCTCCCTTCACTGTTTTTTCTTGTAAAACTCCATGCGAATTCCTTCACCATAATGTATCACTGATTGGCTGCCTGAGTTTTACCTAATTCATACATACTCATACATTACATTTCGGAGCAAAGTGGTTGTCATCTATTCTCAACATTTGATGCAAACCACTCTAAACTAGTGAAGTAATGTATTGGGTGGAATCATCCACTTCTCTTATTCCGCAATTTGGACCGTGTTCAACACAATGCTTTTTGTACTCTTGCTGTCGCCCTGGAACCACATGTTCATTATCGTGCAACCAACTCGCTCTCATTCTCTTCTTTGAGATAATTATATCAAGGATCCTATTATTTAAAGTTTGTACACCTGGTCAGTTTTCTAATTGACATTATCCTCTAGTCTTAACCACGGACGTTGATATCCTTACTTAAGCCAGTCTTAAGACGCACTGATTTGTGGAACACCGTTCATTATCACCTTAAGCGCAGAAACTTAATGTTTACCCATCTCTTTTGTATATTATTACTTACGTGTATAGGTCTACCCCTTCAATATATGCCATTTCAAGGTAAACTTTTGAAGGTTAATTTTTACATTTCTTAGAATATATTTGTAGTCTCTTGATGAGCAGAAATTTCGTGAGAACTATTATAGCACAGTATTTTCCACTTACTTTAGGATAAGGAAGTTATCATTTATCACTGTTTTTTTTACGCCGTATGAGCAAAGATATTCTAATAGAATACTCTGATTGCCCCTAATAAACAATCGCTTATTGGAAAGAATCAACTTCCTTGTTGATCTGTATCAGATATACTCTAATTTTGAGCTGTAACCTCCGAATTACTACAAATTTTATTTTGACACTCACGTTTGCAAATGGTAATAAAAATAGCAATAAATATAAATAGCAATAGCAATGGAAGAGAACTGGGATCATTGCAGTGGGAGATAAAGTTCGGAACACATAATCTTTACCTATAGTGATCGATGTGCAAGTGTGATATTGGAAAATGAAATATATTTCCACATGGACGATTGCTTGGCACAAGTTCGGTCAGCTCCTCCTATACGTAGAATCCTCATAGGCCCAACCTTTTATAGGACACCAGATTAATGCATATTAACGTATTTGCCATTTAGCATTTATCGATTAGTCTGTGTTGTGGTTATTTCTGAATGATGATACCCATCGTCTTGTGCTATATTGAATCCCATCGAGGTATTTAGTTTTTGTACTACTGGACAAGTAAGTAACGTAATAAAAAGGAGACGCCGGAATCTATCCCCACTGACATCTTATCACTTGTATGCCCATAATTTGTTTGTTTCAGCACTTGTTTATGCATCAGTGTTGCAGCAATAAACATTTTTGTATTTCATCCATAATACAGATTTAAACGTTCGTTTTGAAACAGTGATTTTGCCCAAAGATATTTACGTTTACCCGGGATCATGTGCGGTTGGAGCCTAGACGTATTAGTGTGTGTTCATCCCCATTCGACGGTGCTTTAGACTATAGACTCGCTGTTTAAACACACATCGCGGGTTACATTCCACATATCACCTTGCGACGATTTGGGTTTTATGCATTGCCAAGCAATGTTATTCATGTTCAATCTCTTTACCGTGGATCACGATTTTTTTCGCCTCTTGTCAAAACCTGTCTAATTCTTCCCGGATGTCATTACGTCCAAAACATTTAGGATTGACTCTTGCAAATTCATAGGTAAGGCCCAACAGCTAAGTACATCCCCAGCTCCAAAGCATGGTAGTCAGGTAATTGCGGTTTCAACTGATTTTTCAGCCACTAAACCCGCAGATTGAACTAACTAGTTTGTTTCCAGCGCTGAGCTAAAATCGGTGTCTACCGTTAGAACGCCTTCTAAGCCTGACTGCACGCTCAGTTTAGCCTTTGTTTAACACTTTGGCAAAAAAGTGATAAAAACATCACCGCTTGCAGCCTACTAATAAGGCTTTCAAGCGAATCTATCATGAATTAGACCACCACAAGTCCGGGATACAATACGTGTTGTTTACGGTTCGGGAAGATAACCATCCCATTTACTTTTAATTCAAATTTCTTCAAGGCAAACTCGAGAGTAATCAATTCTGTTCTTGGCTGTTGTTGAAACCACATCGTCGGACTTCTAGTGCTACTTCTGCATTAATACGCTTATTTTCAGTTGAATAGAGGCTCGGTGTCTGCAAGCAGTGGTGGATTGTGCATGCCGAGTGCTAAATCACGTTGTCCTGACTGTTGATGACTAATGCCGTTTTCTTTCGAGGGAAAGAGAGCAACAATCCACCAAAATCGGAGAGAACCGAGAGGAGTACAAAGTGTGATGGTATAACGTTCGTTCCTCGTGACCAAAGTCTGAAAACCTCACGGGATAATTCAGTTTGCATCATCAAAGGCAGATATTCAGAGTGCTGTTGCAAAGAAAATACTGTAAGTCCATTTTTATCCCTATATTGCGGGAAAATGGGGAAAAGCAATGATGAAGTAATTTTCGGACTCCATGCTTACCCCCAATCTTCTTTTACTTGATGGTTTTAAGATGCCCCTTTGGGAAACAGGTTGTGACAGCGAGTTTCTGAAAGAAAATAACATCCGTGGCGGTTCAACTAATTAGAAAACCTGTAATCGCCAGTCATTAAACTAAAGGGACTCAATTCAAATATCGCAGTCAAGAGAAAACTAGATGAGATAAATACTATCCCATTGGTTCTAGTTTGTAGAGTCCATATCAGAGAAAGGTACACACGAATTTCTGGTAAGTTTCGGAACTGATTAAGGGCGCATTTACCAGACCAATAATCTTCTACGAATTTCTAAACACAGATGTAAATTTTGTCCAATCAAACTCAGTTTGCTAGAAATGAAATCGGTTGTCAACCTGATTCCTCTTAATTTTTCCCGGCTCCATTTGATGGATGGGTCAGAGGAATCTGGCTGTTTTACTAGGCTTACTCATTCAATTATCGTGCCGTATCAATGAATGGTCTGAACAAAAACCCAGGTGCACGGCGACGAATGGTAGAGTTCGTCGGAAATAACGGTTTCATTTTCACATGGTGCACTTCATCGTGAACAAAGCAAACAAAACGTGACCTGAAAAGTAAGGCAACACTGCACAGCCGCTTCCATCTGATCGCATCTCAGTGAAATCGCGAATCTATTGACCGGATTGAAGATATACCCTGGAGCCTCCTAGATAGAAGGGAGCCACGAATGAGCGGATTAAGCCGTTTTTCACTTTGTTAATACACAATGTAATAAGAGGTATTTTTACAAGTTTGTTGCCCACCCATTTCAGCGCATAACTTTACCAGCTTCCACTCAGGATCAAACGTGTATTGTTGGCTGAAACTGGTGTAACTTGGAAAAACGAATGGAAATTCGTCTACGTTACCGACAAAAAGAAATTCAGTTTAGATGGACCCAGTGCATGTAACTATTATTGGTATTATCTGTGAACAGACGAGCAGTACATTATTAAATGAATTCACAATCAAACTCCGTGACTGCCTCTTCTAGCGCAACGGCCTGAACGAACTCGCAAAACAACCTGGGATGCGGGACACTGATAAATATATTTGTAGATTAGATCGGTATCTTATACCGGCAATGGCATTGAATGGACATCCTGAAGCCGTTTTCCAGCACGGTTGTTATTTCGTGGCATCAATAAAGTGGTGTAGCCTACGTGCAGCACAGATTTGAAACCAAAGAAAATATTTGGGCTATTCTTACTTGAAAGGTGCGAAAACACTCCAGAATTTTCTCTGAAAAGCACGAAATAGAGAAAACATTATTTAGGGAGAGGCGGAATGGCTAATGAACCCGATGCCAAACTAACTTCAATGAGCAAGTTCTAATGGGGTGCAATGTATTTTTCGCCATGAAAACTCTGTTGTTTCCGGCATATTTTGCTTAAACTAAAAGACATTTTTACGAAATTTCGTACTTCTGCTTTTCCTTTGGTTGCTGTCAAAACTCCAGAAAACAATGATGAATGTGCGTGTGGGAGCAGAGATAATTCAAAAGTCTACGGGGATGCAATACGTTTGTCGTGGGGTATATGTTCGTTTTCACCGGCTATTATTATCCCTTTTTCTCACTTTGCTTGACCTGATTTGGCTTTGAGCTGGTAGGAGCTAGTGTAGGTTTGGTTCCTCTTCCGTCCCAATTGCTATTTCAGTCCGTTCCCAGGTCGCGACCTGACCTTTCGTTGAGTCAATCGACACCTAAGTTGCATTCGTTTACACCTGTGATCCAGTGTACTGACGGTTTGACTGAAGGGTGTCAAGCCTAAAGAAATTCACGGACGTATTTTGACCGGACCGGATGGATTATTTTCTCTGGTCCCAAATCAAATTGATATTCTTGATCTTCGTGAAGGAAAATCAGTGATATTGGGTCATATATCCTGACTGTCCATTGATGTCCACGGATATTAGTTGCTAGTTTCCCCCCAGTTTGTTCAAACATGTCACCTCGGGTGGTGATCAAACGTTTGAAAACAAATTGCTAAGCTGGACGAACAGGGAAAATTGAATTCACTTCAACAGAGCTATGAGTACTGATTTTCCATACTTTGGTAATGACCGAATGAAACCACTTTTTACATGTTACATGATGAAATTCATCATATCAACTATTCTCACGTTTGCTTTCTCTTTTGCGATACTACCAAATTTTAAATTGTTTCCTTGCCATGCTAACATTTACTTTTTATTGTTCGCCAACCAAACGTTTTTCTCACCAGCCATGGTGAACTTTTCATTTCCCAAGTTATAACATCCGTAACTTAGTGCACAGTACCTTCGTTGTGATTTGAATGTTCCAGACTTTTGAAATGTCCGGTACGATTGAAAGATTACTCTCCCGTATTTCGCGTTTTCCAGGGACACTGGTTTTCTTTGCTATTGATCATTCATTGCACCGATCCATACTGAGGAGGGTCAGTGGTTCATGGAAAACCTTAAAGAAACAGGTTTCATGAACAGTGCATCCAAAATGTGATCGCTCTTCAGACACTGCCATTTTATTTCTGATGAACGATGTGGCCAAACCTCTTCGAAGCGGTATTTATTTTTCTGGATGGCGGTGAGGATCCAGGCAAATAGCCTGTCACCTACTAGATTGGTGCGAAATCAAACAGGGCACTGAGTGTGACGGGTGGCGTGATGCTGTCAGGGAAACACGCGCATACATGATGCAAGTTGCAATGCATGTGACTTGCAAGCGAAATCAAAAACAGAATACTTTAGTTTTTTTTTGGAATATCAAGCTTGGATTATCCAATTTGGCTAATCAGAGGTACCATGCACTGT
This sequence comes from Echinostoma caproni, assembly GCA_900618425.1. Lineage (NCBI taxonomy): Eukaryota > Metazoa > Platyhelminthes > Trematoda > Plagiorchiida > Echinostomatidae > Echinostoma > Echinostoma caproni. Next base: position 12,993 of record UZAN01000028.1, on the reverse strand, counting down.
TGATGGTCTTTATTTATATTATTATCGTTGACAGGGTGTTGTGAGGTACTACTAGTATTTGCGAGTAATATGTAAAATAGTTGGTGAATTCTTACAACGATCAAAAATTAACAAGACCATCGAGGGCAAATTGCTGGGTCTCAAATAATGACTGCTGATTGCTAAATTCATTACTCGGTGGGCTGTCAGAAATTTCAATGGTATGTTTCAGATGAGACCTCTATGTTCTGTGTGCCAAATTAGTGATATTCCAACTATTACCCCTGCAATAAACAATTATCCTTGACCAGGCACCGCCTTGTGGAACTGTAGCAAAGGTAAAACCCTATTTATAAAAAACGCATAATAACCAGAATTAATGACTGCTGTGAAAAAGTAGATATTGAACTAATCATGACCCGAACGAACGCAGCAACATTGATCTGAAAATTTCTGACGGCATTCACGGCCTAAGAAAAGAGGGCGAAAAATAAAAAAATAGTCAATAAAACCAACCCAATTTAGTATGTTCATGCATTAGTTCGATAGGTGATTGTCTGTTGTTAGATTTTATTTTACACGTTTATTTTGACTTTTACCGTGCTGAGTCATAACTCTATTTCTTTTCAAAAAGGATAAAACTACTAGTTTAATTGCTATAATTGTGTAGTAGTAAACAGCAGACGGCTTGTAATTTGTCTTCATCAACAATTTAATCGTTAAAAAAATTAACCAAATGACCATCTAAAACATCATCCAACCTGGCTAACACTCTCTACCTATCCGGTTTCATGCGATGATTTCTTATTTACTATTTGACAGGCGAGAACAAGAAACAGAGTAAAAGTTTACCCTGAGATCTGGTTTCCAGTCTTGTCATGTCCAGTCATCGAGTATCAACGCGTCAGCCATGTTCGTTCCGGTTTTGAGATGGAAGATGCGATCGGGTGTGAGAAGACCAAACGAAAGGACACAACACCTGGAACATGTCAAACAACCGAACAGGCTTAGTCAAAGAAGGCGGCATCAAGAAAAATCAATTTATTTTCTTCAGTCTGATTCATGCGCGAACGAGACAGATTCACTTGGACAGGTCCAGTAAATCTTCTCTTCTTTTCTTTCCTTGGTTGGTCTATCTACTCTGTGCTATCGATGGGGTGGTGGGTGATGGTGGGTGGGCTAGCTCACCTATTACATTTCGGCATAAATGCAGCAAACACTTAAGAGGAAAAAATTGAACAGGATTTCAGCATTCAGAATTTCGCTTTGAGAATAACATTACAAACAGTTGATAGTGATTTCGGGGTTAGTAACATTTCGTGTGCAGTATTTCTCCTTGGGATACTTCATACGAGCTAAGTAGTAAATAAAATAAAGTTCTGTCAAACTGTGAGGCTCATAGTTGTGAGCATATTGTACCATGTTTAGGAATTATCCCTCACTCGATTCTAACACATTGGTCTCATTCAGAAAACTTAATAACAAAGCACAGTTTGTGTCCTGATTTCAAAGAGACCTTCACACAGCACTCATTTACAACAATGTTTTGTTCTTTTGACTTCTAGTTGGTTGTGTACTGATAATCTGTCCTTCCCGCGAATTCGCGCGCGATCCGGCTCTCGGATTTTGCTTACACGTGTGACTAATTATGGAGAGAAAGATGAAATCTACTCGGCTAGTCACTCTTTCATCTACCCCTATTCCAAATGAGTCGTCAGATTAAAGGAAACTCTGTCCAATATTACTTATGTGCCTACATGGATGGTGCATACTGGATACAGTAGTTCTACTTCCCAGATTCGCTTGTTCTGTTCTGTTTCTCGTTTAGTCTTTTTACCGTCTGCGGTGGACCGACCAGGGTAGTTATGGATTTTTCACAGACTGAAGTGGCAGAGAGTTTTCATTCGACTGTTTCAACTTGCCTAAAATCACTACATACAACCGACGGCTCTGATGTTTATTTGCTGTAATTGATTAAATAACCGATCTAACGAATATGATTTTGAACACGAAGGATGCGGCAAGTAGCCATTTTACCAATATCAGCCACTTAAGGGACACCAAATCCATTGAACTTAGAGATCCAATTGCCGGAACGGTGAGTCGTCAAAATGAAGGACGAAATGAACAATTTTGAAGAACAATGTAACATAAACACTAAAATAGAAGTATCTTTATTTTAAAAGTTTTTATTACAGCTAACTCCGTTGCTAAATGCAAACCATTCAAGCTGGCACAATACAAGCGAGACACTATTTCACATTTTATGATCAAATTTACACTAAAGAAGAAACCTTCACTGACCATCATTCGACAATATATATATATATATGTATATGTTTATATATACGATTTTAGATGCTCAGTTCAATACCGAATATCGATTCTGAGTAAATGACGTGCGTAGATTCGAAGAAACACATCTTGAGTTCATTGTTAATTCATGTTCAATAGATTTTGAAGAAAATGGTGTTAAACGTGAGAAGCAAATGTAATCAGCCTCTGAGAAAATAAGAAAAAATGAGAAATGACACAACAAGAATAAAGATCTACGTGACAAAACTGAGTAGCGAAAGTAGAAGCTTGAGATTTCTCTTCTATCGGGAATGTATATAGAATGGACCAGTCAACCCTAGAATCACACCGAAACGTTCTGATTTTTGTTGGTCAGTAAACTGAGTTCGGATTTCCCCTTGCCATTGCAGTGCAATACTACTAATTCTTTCTCGATGCTCAATAACTACTGTTAAGCCTATTTTGAACGGTGTCCTTCAATACCAAAAGAACGTAGGTGATCATATTTGGTTCAAAAGAAGCGATAAAATTTGAGAGAACTTCAACCTCAGTGGAATTTACTCATTAAGCTACTGGCGGCTTAGGCTAGACCTGGTCGTTTACCGATTCATGTCAGTATATACACCTGGTGAATAAGTTGATAAGCCTAACCGCTAAATCATCATCGTCCCAATGGAAGTTACAACGGATTCACTGGAAGTTACGGTGGACTCTCTTAAAGTGACAACGATTTTAGTTGAAGTTAAAAAGATGTAAATCAATGGATGAATCAGCTCTAACCCTACTGCAACCTCACATGTGCGGGGAAAGGAACTCACAGGAAATAAGCAGTTACTCTGTGCACAGGAATCTTACGTTACTATATAGATTTCAACTTGATCGAACCAGTTGAAGGCTATAAACCCTGCCTTAGTTTAGTTAATTCTTGTTGATTATGTTGCTATCACAGTCAAAGAGTACGCACATCTGAGAGATTATACGTTTTCAATAATCCGTCATTCTGATGCTTTGTTCAAGGGATCTACGATGTTTTCACTGTCAATTGGTATTACGTTTATGTCACATTTTTGATTTTCGTAGGCGATTAAATGATACCACCGAAGACCTGCTCCTGGTTAATGAACGACATTCTGGATAAACCGTATAAGTTCGGAATGAATTTCCGGATGTTAGTGGATAATGAAGCTGATGAACGCCATATAATTTCGTGCCTAGGGTCACAAGACTTTCATTCACGGACTTGATTGAGACATTCTGAATAGGTTGTTGTGAAACGCACTAATGAGTTTTGATCAAGGATTATTATGGTATCACAAATGATTTGAAAATAAACTCCAATTTTAGCAAGAGTTCACCGTAAATGGGGCGATTTGCGTCCAAAATGGAACGTCGAGCACATGCAAAAAGTGGACAGCTACAGATGCTGTTACACAGAATATGCTCCAGGTGGCTTGGGTTAACAAGAGAATAAGATACTTTGGACCGTGGAAGCTGAGATAATTAGAAAATCATTGTTCAAGATTCTGAATATAGAATTTTGTTCACAGCATCCGTTGCCTGAGGTGGTTATGATGAAAATATCAGTGTGCAATAATAGTTGATATATCCAGTCAAATTGTATGCAGAGGGTCATTGCTAGACTGGATTTATGGAAATGTCCACCTGCGGTGGTGGCCCGGCGGTAACGTCACCAAATTATCACCACAGGAGGTGTGTTCGAATTCCAATATCACCACCTGACTCCGTTGTGTCATATGGCAGCACTTTGATTGCCCACTTCCCATTTCCTGAAAATTGTATCATTATGTATTCAATAATAGGAAGTAAAAATGAAAAGAAACAAAAGAAAAGTTATCAAAAAAGTGAAACATCTCTTCTACGGCAGCAGCAAATACTTAGTCAAAATTTCAGTCTCCTATGGTTCTCCCTGCTGTCTGTCAATAAATGTTTGGTGACGAAACTATAAGCTGTGTCGGCTACCGACACATACTCACTTCATTACGCAGATTGACCCATGAAAACTAGGATCGGGTCTGACTTCTTCATTGTGCTATGAATGCGAAGTTTCTCGGTGTCTTAGTGTTGGTAATCTGTCATATTGGCAACAATGAGATCCTGTATCGGCCAGATTCATAGGGACTCAACGCCACTGTGATCCATTGGGTTACATTACCTGGCCCATAGACGCGTGAACCGCGTTATCTGGATATTCTACGGTCAGAAGCGCCATAAACTAATGGGCTCATAGAGCTCATTGAGAAATATTGAAGAAAACACACGATTCTGTTATTGTTAAAACTAGCAACATCAAACAAATTTCCTTCATGGATGTTTCGGCATGTAAACGAAAAGTGAAGTATGACTTGACACTTGACTTACACCCTTTTTCAACTAACGATTGTACATCAATAATAACGGCCACAAACTTAAGACAGTATATTGCCTCAATGTTCATAAGATCATCACATTAAGTGCTGAAATGAAGGTATAAAATGATTAATCAGTTGTCACCGTTTAGCTCTCAGACTATTGAAATTAGTGCATAATAGGCAAGATAATATTAAAGGATACACCTGGTATCAACGTTTTCCCTTCAGTCTAGGCCATCAGTTTACCAATTAGGATAATCCGCATTCTAGTCTCATAACCAAACCATTCATTTTGTCTAATTTATGTACTGCTTCAACCAGCATTCCACCTCTTACGGAAGATTTATCGTATATTGTTACGCCAAATTGAAGTTGATGAGTGGGTGATGATTAGAAAATTACTCAGGATCACCGCTAACATAGAATGTATAGAGATAGATTCGGACCGTCAAATTCTAGACTACAATCTAGCCAATAATGTTCTCCTAATCAAACAATGACTTCTTTCTTATTGCAGTCGCAATGAAAAGTATTATTACTGAATTGTTCTTCGGAGTTCTCTTATGTTGAGAGTTTTGTGTACCGACGACGATGAATATTTGACAGCTAGTTCGGCCTAGTAAGGACTCCTCCTAACTGAGTACGATTCATGTTTCCTTACCTTTGTCCAGAGTTAACTCTGTCGAATAACATGGAATCACTAAAGACAACAATCTTTTTCTCTTCTAGTTATATTTAGAACCAACTTGGTAGACTACCAGGTCTGCTATTTCAAAGTCGGAAGCTCAGAGGGTTTGGTACATCCTAAACAATTGTTTTTACTTTTGTATCTTTCCTTATTGCTGGCTTACTTAAACAAGATTTTAACTTTCTGCTCCCCGGGTCTTATAAGTGGTAGTCTCATTTCTTTAATTCCCGTGAAGCATGAAACATTTTGACGAGCACATCTTTTACTAAACTTGCAAAAAGGATTTTTCCAGATCATAGACACTGTCTGCACGCCGAATTAGCATGATAAAACTTCCATTCCTCTAGGTACTTTGAATAGTGACAGGCTCCATCTGATACAAATGCATAGAGGAATGTTCAGTTTTCAGTTTCAGTTTGTACAATCATTAACCATACACCGTCGTGCGCCGGTTTTGATTGCTGTCCTTTGGCTGCACATTTGGACGATCATTAGGAGAAAGAAGGGAAAAGGTTCAAAGTAGGATCAAACAGAAAACTTTGATTGTCGATCCGCTTTTCGGGATCACTGTTGGCCTCATACACCCAGTGAGACAAACGGAACGTGGACGGAATAGCACCTTATAGGATGGGGGCTTCCCAGCTTGGGCAGGTGGTAGCTGTTCAATGAAGTGCAAAGACTTCTCTCACCATCGAGAAGAAGCTTCAGATACCCCATTCCTACGTTCATCTCGCAGGGGGTCTTGACCGGTAAACTGTCCCTCACCGTGTTTATTTGCTGAAGTGACCTCTTCAGGGACGGGTATGGATAGAAAAAGGAAGCCAGGAGGTGCCCAAGCAGCTGACTTTGAACTTGTCTTAAGTGCGGACTACAATATCCACTATCCACGCACAACTCTTCTTGGTATTTTCCCAGCTGGCTGTTTTCGCGTTTAACGACCTTGCTCACTAAGCGGTAGACAGAATTCCTAAAGAAAGAAAGAATAGATGTTATGGAAAATGTATATTTATTGTTTCAAAGTTGTTTTCCGTCCTGCTACTTGAATAGCAAAATACGGCGAAGATAGTTTTCTCCCACCTTCAGAATGGTAGCAGTTGAAATGTTTTCGTACTGCGCGACCATAATCTTTATTAGATCCTAGATCGTTCTCGGTTTTCGGAAATAAACGGTTGGCTTCAGATATTCCCACAGAATGAAATCCAAGGGGGGACGATGTGGAGCAACCGAGCAGTCACTGGGTATTTGCGAAACTGACTTCCTTTGAGTCATTTGATTAGTAATAAGAACAATACTACTTATATTTATTTGAGTAGTTAAATTTACTGTTTTGACCAGCACCACAACTCACTGAACATGTTCTTATGGTGAGATGGGAAATTGCTTATGTAATATTGCTTTATCTCATTCTATTTTTTATTTGTCATGTTTAACAAAATCTTTTCTGCTCAATTACTATTAAAATGATATTTTCTTATTTCGTTTCTGGACGTTTAATGCTCGCATCCAGTGCGTCGACTGTCGCAGGCACTCGTTTGATGACTTCCGAAAGTTAGGATATCCTTAAATAGCCGGCTTTTTTACTGAGTAAAATGCATATTAGAAAACTTTTGTGCATCAACCAATCTCTTTCATTGTTTCGGATTTTTCCTGTGCAACTTTTACATAATGCGCACAACTAAGTGGATGCTGTTATCTCCATATTTCATTTCTCTCCCGTTATAAAATGCATTCATGACTGTTATCGAAATCGAGCCCTACCATCGGTTATCTGGAACTTCCAAACGCCTTCCTCAGCCAGCGGCCCTTCTGCACCGGTCCTGAACCGCTGGCCCTTTTGCATACGCCGTGGCATTTGAATAACGCTTGCTCGACTGAGCACTACGTCGCTTTGGACGCCAATGTGATCCACTGGTCATCTATCGGTTCGGGTGGCATCCAGTTTATTCTCTCTTTGCCAATAGGTCTTGTGCAGACACCTGTATAGAGATCGGCCCTCAGATACGCAAGCACCAGGTCCCTTGTTGCGGCTGAACCATTCGACCGATCGATAAATGAACCCGATCGGTCGTGTGATTTTCGGGCCGGCACAGGAGGAGGATAGGTTCCGAATCCAATACTGCCTAAGTGTTGATAGAGAATCACCACAAGAGAATCAGTTGTGGAGCGGTGCGCCACGTGGGAAATTCGGAATGGAAAATGCTCAAGTGATGATGACGCTGGGTCAACGCCTGCCCAGCTAAGCCGAGCGAGAAACCACACCTTGTTCACAGCCATGAGTCTAGGCAGGCACAGTGAACTTCGACTGTGCAGCAGGAGTGCCATCAGCACCTGGATGGACTGGACGTACCAACAAGAGCATTACAAAACAAATAATCCGGTAATCAGACAGTCTCGTTTTGGGGTGAGGGATTTTAAGCGCCGCAGATCGTGGAATATGATCCGATCAGATCACAGAAAGAGTAAGAGGGAATTTGCTTGTTTAAGGTCACGGATGAGAGGGCCGAGACGATGGGATACGATGGAGCAATCGCACTGTAGTTTCTGTGACACTTAACTATCGGATACCATTGGCATAATTATCTACTAGTATAATCAATATGTGAATAAGAGTGAATAAGAATGTAGACCGCATATAGGATAAAATGGTTTTTCAAACGCCTGATGGCTAGTATCTGGGTTTTGGTAGTTTCTTTTATTGTAGCTACTTCAGGCTATGCACTAACAACGTGACATGAAATATGATTTTAGTGAATGACGGGATTTCACAAATGTAAACAATTATTTTCCATTTCTAGGTTCTGATGAACTTACTACCTAAATATGACACATGGTTTTGTTGGGGAATCTCTGAAGTTCCTCTTTTGTTCATTTGCTTAATTGCTCTCCTTTTAAAAAGTATATTGAGAATATTTATAATATATTTAAAGCATTCTTTTTGTGCAGATAATCTGTTATTCTGTTACTTTCTCAGTATATAGTTGATCAAGTTTTATATCATTCACTTAATCGGAAACTCATTGCTCGGATTTATTTGCACTTTTAGCCGAGGAACTTGAGTTAAATTAAATGGGCGATCACAAATCCAGTTCCATTCACACACCGCTTAAATTGCTTGTGTATCCAGTGGAGAAATTAGAGCGTTCGGTTTTGACCTTTCGCTGCTCGTGAGAGACAAATCACAGTTGTCAGTCCTTGCAAAGTACACTTAACGAACACATTTGGTCTAGAAGAATGCATCAGGTTTAAGTATTTGGGAAACGTGCGATAAATTCAACCGCCTGATTCCGACGAAGTTAAAAACGGTTGGCTTCAACAGTGGAAAAATGCACCGGATCGGTCAGTGTTCAAGAAAATTGATCAGCAATAAACCAACGAGTATGGAGAATTTGAGAAGTGGGATGAAAATTTTGGGGTCGTCAAACCAGTATAGTTATTGATACATACAACAGATGTGTTGTCTCGTGTTTCCTTCCACATAGCCAAATTTTTTCATGGGTTAGCGATGAGGGAATTGGATCGATAGAGCCTTATGAAGTTTGAAGAATGGTTACGTTCCATAAAGTTTCTTAGTCAAATGAGATTCTATTCAGGTTATTCACAGTAATAAAATGTTAGAAAATGTACATCCAGCCAACATGGTTGAATACAGCTCATATTTACTTGACTAGACTTGAAAGCACTCCTTACTGAAACAACCATCGTTGATTGAAGATGTTAGGTCCTCCGTTTTATATCTTTATGTAGGGATTGTCAAAAAAGGGAAACCCCGGCTGTTAATAGAGGCCCACCAAAACTACAATCCCTAAATTTTTGTTTCTTGTGGGGTGCACAACAAGACGTTTCTGGGGCTATATTTTTTTGTTATCAATAATTGTAACGACTTATTTACCGTTTCGTTCTATGTTGGCAAACCAGTATAGTAAATCACGATGTTTTAGCTATCCATTACTCAAAAGCTGTGAAAAATAGGCATGACAAATCATTTTCACATAAATGACTCGACAAAGGAAGACCTGAGCCATAGCTGTCCAGAACTCCAAACTGGACACCATGAGCTCAGAGAAGAAAAATGTCACTACGTTGGACCAGATAGAAAGTTGCCATGGGACAGAGTATTATTTTCGCCATTAAAAGTTGTACACATATCTGAAATTGACCATCACCAATGTGTAATTGATATCTGAGTAGTTTTATGAGAATCCGCGATATCTTGCGCCCGATATCAGGCAAACCCTTCCGATCACCCGTAACATCATGTATAACACAGTTTTTTGTGAGTAGTAAGATTAACTTAAATTCGATCGGTTTTGATTGAACATCCTACAGACTTAATCTTCTCGGTCTAGTAAATCTTGCGCTCGGAACTCATCAGGTTCGCGTTTCTGTTTTGTTACATTTCAGCCATACTGCGTATTCACCTTCCCGGTCGGAATAACGAGATGTGCCAAATCGTTGGACAATGCGGATGCATCGTTCAAACGCTCTCCAAACAGTGTGTGGTGCTGGATTTGATACCATTAAGACGGTCAACTATGCAGCGAACGATCCCCAAAACTCATTCCTTACTAACCTTTTCACCATCAACAGTAGTAGAAAATAAAATATGTTAACATTCGTTGACCTCAGACAGAATATTCCGATACTTTTTGATCTGACTCGCCTACAGTGGCATCAGTAACGTTTGTGCTTTGAGGCTAGAGAAGTGCTGGTCTTGGTTAAAGCATTGCGGATTTTGGCTGAAGCTTGATGGGATTAAGTAGACCTGGTTGAGCCTTCTAAGTTCAATTATAAGTATTCTATGGATATATTTGTGGTGTTCAGTTCTGTCTTATCTAGCACGCTTTCGCATTTATTTGTTTCTCTACAGCCAATAAACATGGTCGATACTCGTAACATGACTCGTCATTGTACTGTGCACTTGTGATCACCGCTGTGGGCGACCGAAACAACTAGCTTTGGTTTCACATGGCCTTTTCATACCTCGATAGTCTGTTACGTCGTCCATGTTTTGTTTTACACCGCTTTAGTCCGTTGCCTACTATTATGTCGCACAGTATATCACAGGTGAGCACCACAAGTACAAAGAACAAGAGATATAGCACAGTAATACTAGTAGCACACGGGACATGAGGACAGTGGACTAGCACTAAATCCGTGAACGAATGAAAGTTCTAGGAAGGGGAACTACCTAGGAGAAACGGTAGGCCATGGATCTCTCAGGGCTCCCAAAACACGAGAGAGAAAGAACGGCTTCAGTAGCACGGGTTTTTAATGGCGTTGAACACAAGTCAATTTATAATTTTTACTCTGATGCTTATATGTGACTCAATGCAAGAAAAAGATTGTACCAACCAAGTACACAGTTAGAAAAGTTCAAGCAAGCATAAGCTACGAATCAGATGGACGGACTGAGTGACGACGCACGACGCAATATTATTGATTAATCTCCGCGAAATTAGTACTGATCTGAGATGACTCTAATTAGGGTCGAATGTATTGTAAATTTGTTCGAGGTTTTTGACAGAATTAGAAAATATGCAGCCGGAATTATCTTGGAACGAATAACAATGATCTTCGCCCCAACACAGCCCCGCCGTTTGAAAAAGTGCTAAAATGGGACGTGGTAGAATGCCAACAATTGTCTCAACAGGTGTTTCACCGGTAGTGAGAGTATGTATGTGGCCCATTGATTTGTAGGAACTACGTTAAACAGAAATCGCATGTATACACTTCTTGAACTGCTTATATCCTTCATATATCAATTTCTCGATAGAACAAGTCATATAACCAGAATGTGAATGGTTCTGAACGTAAAATGTAGAAATTGTGAAGTGCACATTATGCGCTACACACAAGTGCCAGAAACTATTATCAGCCACCGAAGAAAGTGCGGATATGAAAACAAGCACGCGGGAAGCCAAAGTAACGAAATTGAGTTCTTAAGTCACACCAGTAAACCCAATTCGGAGATCAAGTAAGCGACCTACGCGTTCGGCGAACAATGTTAACCCGTGGCAGCGAACGCACACGACCGAAATCATCATGATGACAAAGCAACGACAGATGCACATCCTAAGAGCCCGTAAACACTGTGTTGCCTCAAGTATCTGTTCCTTTAGCGCTAAGTCTTTTGCTTGCAAAAAAGGAATCCGTGATAACCACCACTTTGACTGGGATTTGTACCAATGTCTGTAGCTCGGGCACACGGAGAAAGAGAGACAAAAGGAAGAGCTGAAGAGCTGATCCAGTGAAATGCGTTGTGTGTACAAATGGAGATAATCGTCCAACCTGTGGACATGCAATAGTCAAAATGTGGACTAATTACGGATCGCGAACCACGGTTTCAATTGAAGCAGAGAATTGCACTGGCAGTCTTTCGTCACCGAGATGCAGGAATAAATCCACAGCAGTTGCGGTTCGTTTATCGAGGAAGTTCAATGGTGTCAAAAGTCGGTTCTTCAGGAAATGCTCTCAATATATTTTCTCTAGTCCACTGGACACAAATCACATTTGGAAAGCGAATCATTGGCGTTTATATATAAACCTGAACCAATCAGACTGTTCGGGCCGGCAAATTTAAAGTCTTGTACGTACCAATCATAAAAATGCAATTGATGCAGTAAAACAAAACGACCAATTCAAACAACATTACAACACAAATGGGATTAGTGATATCAACAAAAACAGTCATTGGTTAAGCAGGCTTTTGCCAATAGCCTGCTTACATTCTTGACATTATACTGCTTCGGTTCAAACTGCTTAGTTTCTGATTGGTTGGTACGTTGATTGGTTCGTTCGTTGCCCAGAAACTGGAACGTGTCGTACTGTGGTTGTCTTTATCTCGTAGGCTATGATTACCGTGGGATCTCACACGGTTTTGGTGACAGCCGATTCTAACTAACTTCGGACTGCCCAGGTTACTTCGAGTGACGCTGGAGAGTAAATCGGATGTAGAAAATGTTCTTTTCAACCTTATGCTCCAGTCTCCGGTTGAGTACTTCTAAATGCTTCGAATACATTTTTAGTTTTTCCCGATCTAAATATCTCTTGGAACCCTCGGTCATCAATTCTGTACCCATCAGCAGAACAAATATCACTAAGTACCTAGGAGTCACCATAGATAGCCAACTATACTGTGGTAAGCTCAATTAACTCCTGGAACCCCCAGAGGGTTGCGGATCCACCATCGATTACAATGTGTGAACACCAGTTCCAAGGTTTCCTCAAAAGGTTTTGGAGGCGGAACTGTTTTTCCCAGCATTATTGCGATTACCGAAACCCGGCTGGTAACCGATATTCTGGACTTAAGCATACCCGGCATGACGTGATTTCAGCTTGATCGACGTAGTGTGCTGTTCTCCTTCATTCACGAGCACAGCAGACTTCTACAGACTGCTGCTTCTGTCACTTACTTTCACACATTTCCTCATTTTGGGAAACTTCAACTGCTCGAGTCTGGCTAAGTCAGTGACGACCCCGAAACATTTTGAGTGAAATTCCACCTATCTTTCTGAATGGTATCCTCCTACGATTTTGTGAATGAACCAGCGCGGTTAGGAGTCAACCAGTCATCGTCGATCTTGGACTTATTGTTAGCAAACGAGGAACTGAGGTGGAAACCGAGATGTCATGGCAGTTTGGGCTTGTGATTGAGGCAGGTCT
>UZAN01000027.1:0-21258 GCA_900618425.1 Echinostoma caproni | reverse complement strand
CCACTCTACACCACAAAGCGTCAGGCGAGGAAACTGGGCGGTGGGGGGGGGAGTTGCTCGAAATCAAGATTTTTTCAATAGTAAAGTAGATCACCACCAACACGGGTAGGACAATCGCTTCTGAGTAGAGACTGCTGGCTAATTGTGCTAAGGAAACTGAATAGGTGTATGGAGACAATATACTCATTAAGAACTCTCGAGATAAAATGAGAACAAGAAAATATTATTCCCAGAAATGTAAAATTGATTTTTGAAAGTCAAACATGAGGCTACTAGAAAGAGTGCGTGAAAGACTGAACACAAACAGTTCGGTCCCAGCCACGGATTAACACAGCTGAACGATGCGAAGCGGACCGAAATTTACGGGAAAGATTCCGAGAAGTTGCAATGTATACGAGATCTACTACAACTTCACAACACTGCTATACAGTCAGCCATCCTACCCTCTTTCTCGACAAACTATCATGAAAACGGACCAATGGTAATTAAAGTTACTATTGGTACCTGAAATGAACACCACCGTTCTGAAGGCATGACAGCAAGGAAAAAGAGATTCATCGGAACTGCACCTCAGGGCAAGTGTGGATTCTTGTTCGAAAAAACACTCAGAGGTCTAAGGACATTATGAATATACTGCCGTCAAAAGACAAACTTATCAAAGGTGATCTTTCAAAAAAAGAATTTATAGTTAGCCAACATGTGGCCACACGAAAAATACGTATCGCCCACTGAAATTTCTGCAACCCTCAAGAAATGTCTCGAACTGTTACTCCAATCAATGTACCGGGGTTCATCACCATATATTTGAGCTCGAATGGCGCTTCAAAAATAAACGGTGGTATACTAGCAACGTTACACCAACATAGCCGGTCGTTAAAGTAAACATTTTTGAAGTTGAATCGACCAAAACAACACCTCAGAGTTTGATTTTTATTAGATCTACTATACCACTCATTTCGTACTGAAGACTGTGGCCGTGATCAGTAACCGAATCTATTTGTATGCCAAAAGCGAAGCAACCGAATGAATGGAAATCAGTTCCAACGTATGCAGTCATGAATACAAATACATGCGCAACACGTTTGAGAAAATATTTGCCAAAATGTTCCGGATCAGAAGCTTTGAATAAATACCGAAACGACACATTAGGATCAATACATTGACAATTAGATTCAAAAAGAATTAAAGAGATATCGGCAGGCGGTCAAGAAGTAGGCGTTATGCTAAGCTCCCTGTAATGGGAATCTTAGTCAAGGTACAGATAATGTCTGTGGCTATGAGATTTGCTTGGTTAATTCCGCCGATTTTGCGCGCAGCGCGTGAAACAATTAGATAAATATAACGTGACCATAAAAGAGAAAAAGATAAGGAAAGACTCAATAGGTTGCGTATTTCTGTGGAACGGAGAGAGTTCGAGTTAAAATTGATGGAATCCGAGAAAGATGCGCGTTCAAGAGAAACGGACATAAGAGACGTTTTCTTGGCATTGAATAGAACATGGTTGCTACAAGCCCAAACAGAGATACTGACTGGATCGGAATCAAGGGAGAAACTAAAGAGAGGAGCGGTATAGAAACTTTGATTTTATAAGATGTTATATGATTGCACCATTTACAGACTGAATAAAACATCCAATAGCTTTTGGTGTACAAGCGGAATAAAGCCAGTTACGCAGCACACTGACGTATAAATCTGGGTTCTCTGCCCCTCGCATCCTTATGTGCTTTGATACCAACGGAAGACAGCGACTTCGAAGATAAACTGGGGAGAGGGGCGTTCAGCAGTTACTTTCACACATGGTTTTGATAAGAATCACTAAGTTTGCATAGTGGCTGCAATAAGCTAATGTGAAGCCATTAGTGAGCGCCCGACAACGAGGGTATGTAAAACTCTATTGAATCAATTCAGACCGCGCCGTCCATCTGTTTCGCTTTCGGTTCATTCCACTGATGCACGTCTGGTGGTTGACGAGCATGATAACAGGTGCAGCTAGGTTATTTGTCGAGACTTGGTTTTCCTTAGAAATTCATATCACCAGTCACGAATAATAACTATCCAACCCGTCGAGTAAGCTGAGTGACAAATAAATGTGGCATTTTTGTGTTGTCACTCACAAAAGTCACACTCTTTGCAGTGTTTGGTTTGCTTGAGTTATCACGTAGGTATTCGATGATTAATCTGCTCTCAAAGCATTCAGGAAAACTATACTTTTCCAGCTAAACCTTTCTTGCCTTGCCCAACCTGAGGTTTGCGATAGAAATCCTTTAGACATAATCTAACAAAGTTTTGTCACATTTGTGTATTTTCTGCATTGCAACGTTCACAAGTTCTATTCAGTTATTTATCACCTCCAAGCCTGGATTTGAATTTGTGAGGCATTCGACCGGCATCGACTATGCGAGCAGAGATCATGATAAAAATACCGTGTGAGGTAAGAAGTAATACCATACTCATTCACGTGAACGAAGCTGAGAACAAACTAATTACCTAGAGTCGGATGAAACATTTACTGCGCATAGCATGATTGACTCATTGACCGACTTCATGAAACCAGTTCCCTATTGGAATTTGCATGACGAAAAAGAAACGTCATACGTGACCGACACTACCTACCACCTCATGCATGCAGGACATGTGGACGTACTCCATTACAAAGTAGACTGGTTTCAATGAATCAGATCTCAGTATCCACAGGTCCAGCTTGAAGCATCGCACTTTCTGGTGCTATACCTACCTGATTATTGGCACCCTACTTGCTCAGCGGCCTCCGAACCCACGGTCTGTACACTTACATACTGCAAATAGAAAACCTGCTCAATTTACAGCCTGCTTATTTCTTTGGTTCAACGTTTTACAACAGATGGCGACATTGGTTGAACTTCAAGATGTAGCTCCAGTTTGATCGAGGATGACGTGTATTTAGTCTTTCTAGTTGTTTGCTCTCGCTTTTCCTGCATTAAATGCGGGGTGCGCCGTGCTTGTCAAGATCTCAAAAGCACGTATCGCAACTAATAAGAATTCTTTGCAGATTGACAGTGAAAACAGTATTTTTTAGGCAATGGTCTATACGTATACCTCAGGTGTATATTTCCGCAAATGCTCAGAACTCAACCACCTCCATATGCCACTTGTGAGAAGGACCTGGGTCACATTGTTCAAGAAGGTTAAAATCGCTCTCGTCTTTTGATGCTTGCTTATAGCGCATGTATGGCTGGTTCAATTAGCACCGTGCGGATGTTTGCAAAACAGTTTACGTTTCGCTCACGATTCTAGTATTCATCTCATGGCTAAAATGCAGTCAGAAGATGCTGCAGTGTCCATCAGGAATTACCACCAACGTGATCAAGGAATTCAATCATTTCACCTAATTGAAGGTACTGTAACTATTGGGATTATATTCTACTCTGTAAAACTGAACTCGAGACGACTTCCATTTGTTTTATGAAATCTTACAGAACTCACGCCATCCGCTGCTCAAGTTCTCAACTAAAATTCACCTATGGTGAAATAATCTCAATTTATTTATTCTTATGTGCCGGCTGGAATCTTTTCCAGTCACAGTTTGCTCCGTTGTAACGGTTGCCCATCTCGCATCTATTTTGCACCCCGTGTTTTCTCTGTCATGAGCTGACTAAATGATACTCTGGTACCTCTCGCATTTTTGCTCAAGGATAAACCTCAAACAGTTGAGTATCACATTGTGTTAACTCTATATCCGGAGTAATTGATATTTCTCATTTTTCCCTGAGAATCGATACAGTTGCGCATGTATCCTATAAGGATGGGAGGAGCGCGAGCTTGTCAGCAATTTGTATATCAATTTTGCCTTTATAATTCCACTAATTCCAGACGGAATAAAACATTCAATAGCTTTTAACGTACAGGTGAAAAAGCCAGCTACGCATTACAGCGGTGTGTAAATCCGGGTTCTCTGTCCCTCGGTTGGGCATGTGCTCCGATACCAATGGAAGCACAATTTACTATCTGATAAAGAGACATTTCTCGGGAAGACAGCTTTTTGGAGGATGCACTGAGGAGGGGCATTAGCAGTTACTTTCACCCATCATGGTTTTGATGAGGATGATTAAGTTTGAATAGCGGTTGCAATAAGCTGATGGGAAGCCATTAGTCAACACCCGACAAAAAAGGTATGTCATATTTTATTCAACAAATTCAGACCGTGCCGTCCATCTGTTTCGCTTTGGGTTCATTTGACTTATGAACATCTGGTAGTCGACGAACATGATAGCAGGTGCAGCTACGTTATTTGTCGAGACCGGGTTTTTCAAAGAAATTTATATCATCAGTCACGAATTATAAGTATCTGACCCGTCGGGTGAGCTGAGCGCAAAATACATGTGACAGCTCTGTGTTTTCACTCCCAAAAATCTCACCATTCGCAGTGTTTGATTTGTTGTGATGACCAGTCAAATGTTTGATGCCTGTTCTGCTCTCAAAGCCTTCGTAAATGCCATACTTTTCCAACTTAACTTTTCCTGCTTTGTACGAGAAATCTATCACACCCAATCAAGTATTGTTTTACCACATTTTATACTCTCCGTATCGCAACGGTCACAAGTTACGTTCAGTTATTTACCACCTCACAGCTCGGATATGAATGTAATTGAAAACAATTTCGTTAGATAGAAGACGAGAGTGGTCGTTACATTTCAGGGTGCAACATGCACTGAACAAAACTGATGAGAAGTATCAGATTACCAAGATGATGGACTTCCTGTCAGAAAGTCTGTTTCCAATGTGCAGTGTGTATTGAAAAAATGGAAATGAAATATTTCTGCCATGCTACTCATGTTCTTAAACGCACCCCAAGGATTTCCTGATTGGCGGTCTGGCGAACGGTGCGGTCCCAACAGACGTCGCAATCGAAAAAAATCACTTTTATGAGGCATTTAACCAGCAGTCACTGTGAAATTGAACAACATGAAAAAATACTTTGTTAGGTGTGAAGTAGTATCATGTTCATTCTCGTAAACCAAGCATAGAACGTAAACTCATGCGTATTTTCCATAGAGTCCAATGCAATGTTTATCGCGCATAGCACAACTGACTGATAAAGTGATTGCATGCACCAGTTCCCTTTGTAATTTTCATGAGCAGAGAGGAGGGTCATGAATGTGGACGTAAACTATTATAGGTCAACTCGCTTAAGCGAATCAGATCTCGGCTTCGATATGCCCAGATTGAAAGCATTTCATTTTTGGTGATATACCTGCCTGCGTGTTGGCGACCTGCTTGCTCACAGGCCTACAAACCCACTACGTATACGTTGACATACTGCAGATAGAAGAATTACTTATTTTTTGCCTGCTTATTTCTTTGCTTAAACGGGTTAAAACAGATGGCGACATTGGTTGAACTTCAAGATGTAGCTCGAGTTTGATCGATATTTAAATATGCTCAACTTCAAATTAGTTCGTACCCGCGATATATCATTAAGATCGTGTTTTCGGTTGTATTGTTTTGCTTTTCTGTGGTCAATTCTAAAATCATGGAGATATGATGAATCAGAGCTGAAAATGTGATCCTGAATCACCAGGTCATTGTATGTACACTTTTTGCGGATTCGGTTGTAAGCTCCTGGCTTGGTGTGTTGTGAAACCAACCAATATGCCGCATACCGTAGTGAACAAGAGCCACGAATTGTGATGCAACCTTTCTCTTTTTTCGTTTAGTTAAACGCTTCACGGATTGATTGGCCCTTGAAAAATGACTTTGAAATTGGGTGCGCTGTGGTTGAGATTCATCCTATCACAAACGAAGTCATAACAGACATCACCGTCCGGGAACCCCATCTTGAGGCACTCGGGCTTTTGCATTCCAATGATGGTGAAACACAGTTCGTGCATCAGGTGTTTAAAGACTATTTCGGTTACCCAGAGAAGTACACTCTGGAAAAGTTGGATCCGAGTACGTCAACCAATGCATTATTCACTGGAATTCAAAGAAATTCAGAGGATTTATGCCATCTTGTTAGTGTCTTATTCCGAATGAAACATTCTTCTGGAATTTATATTGATTTTTAGGTTTAGTGTTCCGCATTGGTGTTTCTTGATAGAATGAACAAGAAATTGAGCTAACGAATTCCATATTTATTTCTGCTATTTGTTATTCTCCCACTCCTGTTCCTTTTCCTAGATAAGGAACTTAACATGCGTGAGTTTGTCTGTATATGATGGATGATTGTACAGAGTGAATGCTAAATGCCATTACTTTTACTGTAATTGTAAATTCCGTCTATCGTGAAATTGGCTGTTGCACATTCTCATTCAACGTTTCACCCAATCTAAATTTACATTTTACCATATATTCTACATGTATACTAGGGACGTCAATTATTTAATATGGTATATGTTTCGGGTATGTAGATATTGTATGACATTATTATAGTATGTAAATACATATCCCATTCTACTTTTAAAAAATTAAATATATTCTAAGAGATTCATATGATTCCCCAAACACAGACCCTCGTCCACCGTAATATTGGAGTACTAACAAAGACAAGATTGTAAAACCTGCCTTGAGAATGGTTACCCACGGTAACCGAAACGTCGACGAATATAATTCTCTAACGGCATCGCTGTTATTAACACTATAACATTAACATTCACGATACTAAACAAGACACTGGAATAGGAGACACCGTCGACATTTGTAGGCAAGTACGAGCCTTATCACTGTCCGTTGGCCTCCGTAGGGTTGCGTCTTGAATGCGCAAACCAGGGTGTTTGATTTTTATTAGATCGACTATGCCACTCATTTCGTACTGAAGACTGTGGCCGTGATCAGTAACCGAATCTATTTGTATGCCAAAAGCGAAGCAACCGAATGAATGGAAATCAGTTCCAACGTATGCAGTCATGAATACAAATACATGCGCAACACGTTTGAGAAAATATTTGCCAAAATGTTCCGGATCAGAAGCTTTGAATAAATACCGAAACGACACATTAGGATCAATACATTGACAATTAGATTCAAAAAGAATTAAAGAGATATCGGCAGGCGGTCAAGAAGTAGGTGTTATGCTAAGCTCCCTGTAATGGGAATCTTAGTTAAGGTATAGATAGCGTCTGTGGTTGAGTGAGCGACAAAGGTAAGTCTTCGTCCCACTTCCCTAAATTTGTGCTCTTCAATTTTGCGGTTGACAAATATCATAAGCCATTGTGTTGTTTAAAACAACAACTGACAGGAGCCACCGTCGTCATGCTTGTGGCAGTAGGAGCCTTTTGCTCTTGTCGCTGTCCGTCAGTATCCACAAAAGTGCAGCCTAAATAAGGAAACCACGGTGTTTGATTTTGATTAAATCGATTATGCTACACATTCGTCATTCTATGCTTTATATCTGAAGGACACTACCAAAACCATACATGGAATAGCTAAATAGGTTATTCAGAACTAGTTTCATTCTCTCCATTCGTCCTCAGATTCCCAGAGTGGTTTGACGTTTGGTGTTGCCTGTGCACTCAGCATCAAGGGTGCACTAAGCGGCCGATGGATGAATTGCACGTGACAATTCGACGAGTTGTGCTGCATCGTGTGACATTGCTATAAGTGGAACTAAAGTATTTTAGGCAACCTTACCCGTTCATCTAGTGTGCATATGATCCTTACTCTATAACTAAAGATATATGCTGACAGTGCTGATGCCCTGGTCTTTATCTACGTACAAATCATGAATGCTTCAATGGATCACATATTCTGGCCAAAATCCATTCAACAGCCACAACCTGATTCATCCACTGTTTTGGTCCTACAAGATATGGTGGACCATTTCTCTGAACATTACCATCAGGTTTGCTGCATTTCTCCTCAAGTGTTTCAAGAATAGCACTATAAACCAATATATACGTGGAATCATTATAACTCGTTGTAAAGGCCCCATATAGTCTGCGTTTTCGGTGAATATCTCTCAGCGGAGTAGAGATGGTTTGATGTTTCAGATGTTCTTTCTCTGGTACCTCGGCAAGGTCAAAGCTTGGACACAGTACGCTGGGTACAGAATTTAAACTTGATTTGTGATTACCACGAACCAGTGTACGTTTAGAAACCGGAGCAATTTTAGCGGCAAGGATGTGTGAAAAATGGTTCGAAAATGCTCAATCAATCATAAATATGGGTCACACCTCAACTGCCTTAAATTAAATGCATTTTGTAAAATACATTCTACGTTACTTTAAATTTTGCACGGGAAGCACTATGAGTTGATCGTATCGTTGAACGCAGCCAACCGAAATCAATAATACTAGTTCACTATGGGTGAATTTTTCCCCGTCATGTGACTGGTTTACGTAGCTAACGGTCTCCGGGTGACATACCGGCGGATTCGTTATTTGTGGGCGATATTCGAATAATAAAGTTAAAGTGATTGAAGCACTTGCATTTGGGTTTAACGTTCTTTACACGATCGCCTCGACTATCCATAGCATGCAGAATCGAGCATCAATTTAGGGGATATTTTGAACAACTTCAAAACTGACATTCAGGTTTCCTAAATGGCCATTATGTGGTGAGTATTCTACACTTCTTACAATTTCAGCCCTCTTCTTTGATTTAACAGCCACTGTAGTGTTTTTCACTCTAGATGCACAGCGATCCTGTCTTACGAACAATATATGATGTGACATCAACGCATTTGAACGATAGTTGGTGTAAAAATGTTTGCCATAGTTGTAATTCCTTTATACATTTTCTGCAGATGACGAGTTTTCAAGTAGAAAAGCGGATGTTTCAAAATCCAACCTAGAATGATGCTCTTCATTTGTTAAGTTCCTCATCTGTTGTAATGATGCAAATGAAACATTGTGAAATTTATTCATTGATTTCGAACCAATATGTTTCTCCTAGAATTAGATCGTCGTACACATCGAGACTGAATTAATCTACATGAGCATCTTCTCACGACTAACCGATACCGCAGATTTGAATGCTCAGTTTACTTTTGGCTCAATTCTCATTATTTGACAAATGGATTCCCTAGAGAGAACACCTACTTCAGCAGTTATTTTTCTGTTAATTATCATTTGAAATTAGAAAAATAAAATAATTTCACTCGTTTGTATTGCAAGATATTCACGGGAGAACGATTGGGTGCATACCTTTGTAGGGGAAAAGCTTGTTGTGTACACGTTTTGTTACGGTAAAATGATGAACTGCGTCTTTCAAGAACGCACATGAAGTATATATCAAACCGACATAGACACTGGCAGTGAAACGCCAAATGTTTACACAGTGCAACAAATTTCCATTTTGCAGCAACTGAGCATATACTGATCACACATTCATTTATAACGTTTACACATTAAAGGCTATCATAAAGTATTCATCAAAGGAAAATTTTACGTGGAAGGAAAAATTGTGAAAAACAAGAAGCAAGAGGACTTCAAAGGAGAATGGTTTACAAAATTGAACGAAACTGTTTGCAATCATGTGAGTACTGTATACTAGGCTTGAGCTTCCCTAAATTAAATTAAGCGTATCTTGTCACTGAAATACGGCGTATCCTCAGAAGTAACGAGCAAACTGACTGTCATCGGATAAGGGAGCTGTTAGGCCGTATTGTTTATCAATTGAACTTTAGTTCGCTATTAATACACTTGGAATTCACTGTTTAGTTAAATTAAGAACAATGATTAATGCCATAAATGCACTTTATTTCTCCACTGCGGGACACACATTCACTGAGCTAAGACTTTTTTAGTTTACAAAGCAGAACCTTTGATTCGTGGGCGTAACTCGTGGAATGCTCTGAGTACCACTAACATAATTTACCCTGCAATTTACATGGCACCGACCTTTTGGTTTCCAGTCAAACCTCACAAACATCCACCGATTACTGGTATCTTCATTGTCAGTTGCTGTTTCGGCATAACAATCTGTAGCTTAGTGAAGCCTTGTTATTCTTGTGAAGTCCGTCATAGGTAATACTCCTCCTTGAGTAACACTTTCGGTTGTTGTATAATGGTGGTATCGTCTTCAACGAATCGCAAAGAGACTGCCCCAACATACAGTCATCGTTTGCAGTGAAGGTAGAAATACTTTTCACTGTAAGATTGACTAAAATGACTTCTTCAGTAATACGGCCAGTCGACATGGACATCGGTTTAGCGATTTGTAAAATGAAGTAAATGGTTTTATGGCTCGATTGATGAAATCGTGTACTTGTACATTCATCTAGTGGATCCCAAGTGTTTTTCTTTTTTGTTTTGACTCTCGATGACAACAATTTCCATGTAAATCATTGTGTCTGATCCTCCTTTATACAGCAAAACGTGAAGTATGATTCCCATCCCTCATAATTCCAAAGGAAATTACTTTGTTCATTGCAGACGGTGAATGTTTTCTCATTCACCGAGAACTTTATCTCTTTAGAGCCCAACCCCATGATCTTCGTTGATTATGGTACTATCACATACTACACGAGACAAATACTTAATAGCTTTGGTGGTTTGGTGGTAAGATTCCCATTATGTGGCTCCGGAGGATGTCTGTTTAAATGCAAACACCACCACCACCTGAGTTACGCTGCTCTTTGCTGCGTGGCAGCCCTCCGATTGAAAAGTTCTCCCTTCCTTAAATACTATCAACGTCTATTTACTGAAAGAATATAAAATGGAAAAAGGAAGAACCCACTTGAAATATTTCGTCTATTGATTGAACACCTAATACAAGTGGCATTTCTCAATTTCGATGGTGGTTGCAGATGCATCAGTTCTGAGATAGTGATGGCTGTGTAGAAAACGATTATATAGATACGATCCTCCATTGAAAATTGGGCTAACAGTTATTGCATTCATTTCAGAAAGTTGATAATCAAATTCCACCAATACATATCTCACAATGGCGTCTGACAACAAATTTCAAGTAAATTTCAAATTTCAAATTTTTATTGTGGGATATAACTCAAAAAGTCTTCGCTTTTACAAATCCCATAGGGTGTTTACACTTTGGTTCGGATGACGATTCACAATATCATAGTTAGTCCATGAAAGTAAAGTAGTAAAGTAATGTTTTGACGAGCACAGGAGAATATGTTATGTAGTTGGGTGTTAAAATGTAACGTTTGTCAGGACATCATCAAGCTAACGCTTGAAAGATACTAATGTTGGGGCACAGACCACGTGAACTGGTAGAGAGTTCCATGTGCTGCACACTCTGACTGCAAACGAGTGACGTCTGCAGTCGAGACGGCTCTTTTGGTGTGCCAACTTCAGCGGATGCCCTCTGAGATGAACGCTGTGAGATAAAACCAACAGAGATCTACAGGGGTGGTTGGGTTGTTGGAAAATCCGATAGAGTAAAATCATATCGCCTCTGATTCGACGATATTGGGATGGGTACATAACCTCAGGAGCTGTAATCTTTCTCCGTAGGTATTGGAATGCAAACCTTTGACCATTTTGGTAGCCATTCTCTGTGGATGTTTGAGTTTCTTCAGATCTCGCTGCAACCATTGGTTCCAGGCTTGAATTGAGTACTCAGTATATGGACAAATATACGTGGCTAGCAGACGTGAAAACAAAGCCGGCTCAAACGATCCAAAAACACGTTTGAGCAGTCCAACCTGCTTTACCGCAATGGATGATGCCCGGGAAAAGTTTGCGGAGCAATTCAAGTCTGTGCCAATGACTACTCCTAGATCCTTCTCGGATGGAGCATGAGGCAGAGTTTCGTGTCCAAGAGTGTAAAGAAAACGACCGTTGTGACGTAGTGATACGACTTTAAATTTGGTAACGTTGAATTCAATATCATTAAGTCGATCAGCGTACGGCGAAGTCAGTGGTCTGTTGAAAGATTTAAATAACTGTGTATTCTGTTGCAATAAATGGAAAGATCAACGCCAATGGAGCTCTGTTACACCAATGGCTGTGTTACACATTTAAAACAACGTGGTAGAAGGGGTAGTTCGCACACAATGAAATAATAAAAAATGTTTTAGTTGTTGCTAAATGGAAAATATTTATCATTCCACAAATGATCCTGAAGTGAGCTATTACGCCGCTAACAATGGTTTTCTATTTCACAAGTTTCTGATTAGGTACATCAAGTGGATTCATTAATTTCAACGGTAGCTCCATTCAATCGCGATTGTTGACAAAACGATGCTTTGACATGAAGCTCATTCTTACTCATCAGTAGCAAAGAAGGATATACGTCATTCATTTGGAGCAACCATTTTCGGAATTCACTGTGAAAACACAATCCTCAGTTCGGTTTTCTAAACATACACTTAGGTATGTTTTTCAGGATCAACTGGAGAATGTGATCATGGTGTTGACTTTTGAAGTGTTGGGTCAGAATCGGAAACTACTCCATCAAAACGCGTGTGTTGCGATGATTTTTGATGAAGGTTTCATTGTGAGTGAGGCGGCAGTTAAGGAGAAAATCCTAGGAACACATCTTGCTTCCATGCTCGTCCACGAGGTGTATAGCCTAGTTAACCGACATCTTACGAGTGAAACTTTCACTTGTCTTCTTCTTAATTGTTCCCAGTTTGTTTTCGTAGAAAGGGAGCGTGGGTATGCCGTGTCACATCTTGAGCTGTTTTCTTCCGATCACTACGCGTTCTTTGTAGCTTGTGTTACGATCGTTGACATCAGGGATGTTGAACGCTGATAATTATTTGTACCGAAGATGGAAATCGAACATTGGAAACGTTAGGCCTTATTAGATTCGGCAAATATACCAATCTCTCACGTTACTAAAGACAAATTTGTGATTATCACTAATCGAAAGAACTTCACTGGTATTACTGTTCTACTTGAGTAAAATTTTCAATCCATGGAAATCATCGATTTTTTCCATATCCTCCTAGATTGAACGGTGGCGGGAGAATGATATGGAGTTTAAGGAGATACTTGTCGCTTGTTGCGTTTATTCACTGGATCCAAGCAACAGCATTCTGGTTCAATTATCGATTTTTGACCGACTTATGTTCAAGAAAACCGAGGAGCCGAACCAGTCTTCTGTGGTCACAAAAATTACTCAATGGCTACAACGGGTAAAACGGAAAATCGGAAACAAACGATTTACGGCAAAATTGACGCAACCAGGTATTTAAAACAGTAATCGTTTTTATAATGTTATTTTTCACCTTAAACCTGTGTTTTTTTGTCCTAATTTGGTCCAATCCTGCTCCTTGATTTGAATATACAATTATACAATTAGCCGAAAACAGCGAGAGAGAGTTAAAGTCCGCTGCGCATGGCCAGAGGTCTCATTGGGTCGCATTTTGTGATTTTATAACAGCAGCATCTGGATACTTCCCCCTTTATGTTACCTTATTTTCCAAACATTTTAGCGAACATAGCCAAAGCTAATAGTGAAATGTGTAGGGATGATACCATCTTGAATCGAAGAGTTAAAAGAAACATCCCTATTGGTCTATATCACCAACAGGCAGATCTTTGGTATGCAGCTTCGGGAAATGAACACAATGGCTTAAAAACTTCTCATTATATTTGTTTACGAATGGATTTCGGAAATTTTCAGACAGTGTGACAATGTGACAATGGCTCAGCAAATCTTGTAAACAATAATCAATATATGTTTTCTTGCACAAATGCAAAATTGGGACACGAGGTAACTGATTACTTTATCAGGGAAGGATGTATTGGGGGTGTTCTAGAAGAGCACAATTGATTATATCGGTTTAATTATCCGAGATGAAATAATTCGATCAAGTGATGAAATTTGAAAATTGAACCCACTCAATCTTCTGCTTAGGTGCTTACCATGGCACTATCACGCTGCTGTAGACTGGTTTCTGCTGACCAAACGTGGGCTATTAAAGCTTCATCAATATGGCCTCTGCGAATCTTTATAGGCCTCCATCCGGGGTGATATGAAAGCAACTTAAGAAAGGCCCACGATCGGCTTGGTTGCCAGTCTGCAGCAGATAGCGAGTAGTTGACGACCTCGGTGGTCTGTGGACTGGCTGGACGAACTGAGAGTCTACTTTTGTTGTCCTCACTCTCACGTTCTATCTATGCTTGCATGTATTCGGTCACCTCGGGATACGTATGTTCTGCTAAGAGCATGGGTCTGCGTTCAGAATGAAATTCATAGATTTCGTGTGGTTTGGCGGAAAGACAGTGCTTTACTCAAAGGATTCGGAATCCGGGATTTTATTATTATGATTATGATTTTATGACCGCATTCACAGCAAAATATTTACAAGTTCCAGCTGCTACCAGCCGTCTGCGCATGTGTTGCTCAAGACTTTTGCCTGTGAACGGAAGCGGAATGAGAACAGTAAATTTTGGCACCATCATCTCCGAAGGCTTGGAATTCGCTTTCTACTGTACCTTTGTATGAACTTCTATGGTTTCCCATTGGGCATCATTAGTTCCGTGTGCTGAGTTACCGCACTTGCGTTACCATCCAAAGTGCTCAGTCGCCTTGCTTAATCAGCCATGATTGGTAGGAGGCCTCCTTTGCATTTTATTGGAGCAAAACTCCTAAAATGCACACACGAGCCGGTTCGTGTGGCGTCTTCATAGCAGAAGTTTATTTCCATCACTTCTGTGTTGAATTAATTACCAGTGCGCCAGATGCATGTCAGAACTGACGAAGCTCATCTCGAACTCTACACTACCTGGATTTTCAGAATCTCGTAAAGCTAGCCAATCAAAAGCTTTGGAGGTTAGCGATCTTCCAAAGGTGGAGAGTAAGAGGAAGATGTGATGTAAATGTTCTTTATTGTAGTTGTGTTGGACAGAATATCTGCGGAGGTATAATTTTGCTGTCCATGGATAGGGTACGTTTTGTCATAGATTCGTCGTGGCACTATTTGTTGTAAATTTAAATACACCGATGAACGGAGGATTCTCTTTGGGACAGTGTGAGAACGAGTCAAGCCATCCTGCGTACTAGGTTTGTGTGAGTTTAACCCATACAAAGATGGTCTTAATAACCAATAAGTGTTTAAGACTTCCTACGCGATGATCCAATGCCCAGTAAATCTCTGGTAGGTCCACTCAGCATAGATCTTTCAGTCGTTTCAAAGTCAGAAACATTTATATCTCAAAAGTGAAGCAGCTTAGCGGTTTCGTTTGCAATGATCGTTTTGGGTACAGTGAACGTGGATGCAATCACTGTGATTACGTTGTCTGTTTGAGTATGATCTAATCCATCCAGTTAGGATACAAATATTCTGCTATACTGGGTATAAATTCGATTCACGACTGTCCGTATTAATGATGATTGAAACTAGGCAGGAGAGTAGACTGAATTTCGCAAACACTTGAACTGCAATACAGTTGAATCTGATCAGCTTTCCAAAGCCGAGTAGCTTTGTGTCTCCTCTTCAGCCTTTGATAAGGCAAATAGGAATAAATCCGAAGAAAACGTGAACCAGAGAGCTTTTGCCACGCCTATATGATCCTTCCTGGAGTATTTGCTTTTTCAATTCCGATTGGCGGCCTACTGGTGAGAGCGGTTGAGCAAGTCTCCATTCAGCTGCCTGCATCAGATGATCTGTCCCCTTGATTTAGGTTTCATTTGGTATAACCATTAAACATACGATTGTTGTGGCGGTTGTGGTTTCCGTGAATCCTTGAATCTTGAATCCTCACTCAGATGGAGCAAAAGAAAGATAAGAAAGCTGAAAGTAGAGTGAAAGATAAAATGGTGACTTTCAACAGATTAAAGTTGACGTGAAGTGGAGACGATGCATGAGCATCACTGTTTAAAGCACTCAGTCATGTCACTGAATGTTTCTTACTATATCCTTTAGACAACCTGCCCACTTTGCACTAGAACCTCAAGTAGGGATTTGGCTACTCTAAGTGGTTGGCCGAATGCCCTTTCAAATAGATTTGTTTACTCGTTCATGACAATAAGGGATTGGATAAAACAGACTCTGATTCATACTCGGGACTTCACTTTCTTCGTGACTCTTGAATCGGTGAATTTCCATTGAAATTGATGAGTGCTAACTTCGGGATGTCAATCCATGGACCGTGGGATATTATTGCGAATTAGGCTGATACGCCGAAATCAACTGTTGGTCGATTTGCATGTAATGTTTAACCCTGGGAGCCAACTCATAAAGAAAGAGAGAGTTACAAATGAAACTTATTTTTAACTTGGACTACGAAGTGTCCCTATGTCTGCAAACACACCTCCCACGTCTAACATGTTTTCTGTGATGGTTGTTGTGTTGATTTTTTTTAACTAAAATTACAGCTTCAGTGATTGCAAACGTTTCACAGAACACAATACAATCGAATAAAATACATCAGGTTACATTCACGAACTTAGTCTCGGATTCGTTAGTTTCACTCACTGCAAAAAGCATTGATCCCTCTTCGGATTATTCAGTAAGAGCACGCTCACCTTGGATGATCCTTTGCTTCTTACGTGGGGTCAGTTCTTTTCCTTCTAACATCAACTCCCTTATTGTTTTCTTTTGTCTTCTTTCGGTTCAAATCACAATGAAATGTGCCTCAGTAAACTGAGTCGGGAGTCAAGATTGGAAATATAGAATCAGAGGTGATCTGTTTGGTTAGTTCTCCGATTAGGAAAGACCCAGTGGAGCAAATTTGGTAAGTGGCAAATGACCCCAGTTCCAACAGCCCACACTGTCTTCCATAACGTCGGAACGTTCACCGAGGGAAGTCCGCAACGAAATGCAGATACCCGGTGTGCTTGGGTTCAGCAACCAAATACGATTTAAATAGTGCACGGCGGGTGGAACATGAAACTAAGACGAATCGCATCACACGTCCAATTATTTCATTCACAAACTTCAGTAGTGTACCGGCATAACGTCAGTGGTAGAGTTATGCGCAAGAAAACGAACTCCCTAGTTCAGGTAAAAATACCACCAGTTCGGTGAGCTATGTTCACTGAGGAACTGAAGAACAATATGTACTAGGTACCTCAAGTTATGAACAACCCGACTCAGAAACCAGGACACATATGATAGGATGGATGGAAGGCGATATCGGATCAAGACACTCGAAAAACACTGTTAGACTATCAAGCAACAGGGAACAACGAATAAATTCACGTATTCAAAGGACCAATCACGACCACTCCGTCCATGGTTGATTGCTTGTTGATACCATAGGTTGGAATTCAGCCAGTAACGTGGGATGCACAAGAATGAGAACAGTTAACGGCTGTTGACTATACGAGAGTTCACAGACAAACAGTAAAGTCGGTACGGGATAATTTGACACAAACCTGAAGCGAAATGAGTGATTTTCACTTATATCGGAAAGGATGAAGGGCAGTGGTCACAAGCGCAGTCATCGAAATGGATGTGCTCATTCCAAGGTTTAACCGAGGAGCACCATGCCTTCTGTTGATCAAATGGTTCCTCAATAGAATGGAGAGCAAGGAATAGAACAGGAGTAACACTCAAATGCTCAGCTGTGGGCACATGTGCTATACCATATCGATTGAGATGCATCATGCTGTCAATCAGCAATAAATTCTCCGCTGATGCCCTATTTGGGTAAAGGCACAAGCAATGACAACTGTGGGTGACCAGATTTCAACGTGTCAACTGAAGTGTATCAAGCGTGTCAAAGTCAAGTGGTTCACCAGGGAGTCGATATGCAATGGCCCGAGAGGCATGGTCAGGAAGTAGTCTGAACAGGAAATACTCGCACCACAAAGCGGAATTCGGCTCAAATGGGGCGGGGTGGAAGAAAATAGTACAAAAACGAGTGAACTATTAATTAACCCAAAACACTTCACATATTGTGAAACCTGGATCAGATGGTATTTTTAGGCAGATTTCACAGGGTTTTCAATATGAGGTTCATATACCAATAATGGCTGAATAACCAGCTTTCCACATCATTCTATTGGTAGTTTGAATAACTGAATGACAAACGAGGAAGGAAGAGAATAGCACAAAAGTGAGAGAACTATCAATTGAATATATTGACGAAAATCTCCGAAAACGGTAAATCCTTGCGAAACATGTGTAGACGGGTTAACACTTTTTGAAACCGATATAGAAAATACCTAACTATCAAAATCACTTTTCACGAAATTCCACAACTGGATCACGGGATATTGTTTGTACACATTTCACAAGGTTTTCAATATAAGCTTGATGATCCAATGTTGGGTGAATTCTCAGCTTGGTATATATTTAATCGTACTGAGTATGAAAAATTGAACAATCAAAAGATGTATTATCGAAGATGAATTGTTCGTGTATATAGCAAATGGAGCGTGAACTGAAAAGCTAGGAAGCACCTGACAGCTGTTTCGACCAGGTTGGGTCTCATCATCAGTTTGAATCTATTAACCTAACAGCGTATCGAACCCGGGACCTCACAGGCAAAATGTTAGCTTGTTACCCACTCGGCCACCGGACAGTTGATCGAACAAATTTACATTTTGTATTTGAACGGAATATGACTCGGTTGGAAAGATTCAAAACATGACCGAGTGGGTAGCACGCTTGCATTCTACCTGTGAGGTCCCGGATTCGATCCGCAGTTGGGTTGATGGATTTGAACTGCTGATGAGACCCAATCAGGTCGAAATTGCTATCGAATGCTTCCTAGCTTTTCAGTTCACATTCATTTACTATATACACGAAGAATTCATCTTTGAAAATGAATCCAATCCTCCATTACTCACTTTTAACACAAGATGCTTCTATAACCTGTAACTAAAATTTCCCCACCTCAAGCGAATGATTCGTAACTTCAATTGAGTCCATTTCACCAGGAATACAACAAATTCATTGGTTTTTCTGCTGTCTCACGTCGCGATTGGGCCGGGTTGATTAAAATCCCGTCCAGTCTGGTGAACGTTTCTCTCCATCAACAAGTAAATGTAAATTTTGAGTGAGTAACCGATCGAGGATGAATGCTTCGGTGAGGTGTAGTTTGACTACTCTTTCTCTCCGCATCCACCCGTTTCTGCCGGGTACATTATGGCCTTGAAAGAGGATGATTAACCCGGTGTTGAATGTTCTCAGTGGACCAAGTAGGAAAGCAAATCACGTTAAAATGGATACGATGAAACAATTAATGGTATTTCACCTGAATAGTAGAATGAAAATTGAATTCCTTCACTAGTTAACAGAAATTACATCTTTTTTAACTCCTGGATTGACCATTGCGTTCGATCCACAGGAACGGCAACAACCCATCACCCACACCTTATCGGTTTTTTGCTAAGCTTCGTCGCGTATTTTATCATCCTTGTCGCATCATTCATCATCCGCGTCGTATCTTTCACAACCTGACTGGAAATTGAACTAGCTCCTGTGGTGCATGTAGACATAAGTCTATACAGTTCATTTCTTCTGTGATCTAAAACACCTGACTATAGAGGTGGCAAACCAGTTTGATGCATCAACGTGTTTAGCAAAAATATTATCTACAAGAATCGTTCTAGGAATAACACTGATCCATGTCTTCTCAGATGAATTAAGTCGTTCCCCAACATTTGACTATAAGTGCAACTAATAGAAAATGATGTGAGCATTCACAAACTTCAGGATATATTTATGTGACACAGTAAGCATTTTCATTCAAAGGCAGAAAACTGATACTCTTCCAACCTCACAAACCGTTTCGTGAAAGTCTGTGGACTCAGATAGATTGTGAGGTAAAAGCATTCACGGAGATTTCACTTTTGAAGGAAAAGATATTAGATGATGAATTCGTCGTGTAAAAGAAACGTAAGCCGACAAGCCAGAAAGCACTGGAATTGCGTAATCATCACCTCCCCCCTATGAGGAATAAACTCGGGACCTCATAGCTGGAACGCAAGCATACTAACAGCTTGCCCACCGGACAGATTGTCAGACCGTTCCTCATTCCGAATATTGTTATTGGTGTTGGGTATTGGTTTTGGGTATTCACCAACAAGGGAGGGGAAGGTGATTTCTCAAGTCTGAAACGAACAGATCAGCAGATTATAATGTTGACAGTTGGAGGTGGTTATACTAAGAAAATGTGATATGGAAAACCTACCAACTTCATTACCACCCGCTTTTGGACTTTCGAGAATTCGGCGAGCCCTGCTTGTCTACTGTGTTTTGCTATGTCATCAGCAGAATGAAAAGGAAAATCTATGAAAGATAAACGTAAACAGAATGGCATCTTCTAGAATCCCCGAGTTCTCTGGGAGAAACGCATTCCGATGATACACGACGAAATAAGTGTGATTGTTGCAATAATCATGTAAGGTTTGGCAAACGCACTGATGGAGCTTTGAAGACCTTACGAGACAACAAATGTATTCCGGCAGTGAAGATGTGGTGGATGTACAGTTTTTCAATTTACATAGAGTACCGAAGTGATTCAGTATGCGATGACATTCAGTTTTGTGTTTTTCAGCATACCAGCCGCTGTCTGCCGTTGACCACAGGTTTAGAAACAATCCTGTGGGGAAATCTATCAATTGCGTTGAAGCTTACAGAGCAACAGGCTTTCAGGCGGTATTTTCAAGATTCGTACCTATGGGCCGATGTCAGCCAAGCTTGTTTCCAAATGTTGGTTTCTTCTCAGTAAGGAAAGAAGAATTGAAGATTTAGATGATCAATGTTTTGATTAGCCCATTCGGTTTTTCACATGCACCAGGCACTGTTGATGATGTTGGGTGAGGGTTTCACTGCTTGGGAGATCGTTAATTCCCCACTATTTGAATGCATTGAAATGCGGTAAAAATGTTTGTGTTAACCGACAAAGAGCACTGGACAGCTATTTCGTCCTGGCTTGGGGGACTCGTCAGCAGTGCGTGTAAATTTGAGTCCCTGCCGGGACTCGAACCGTAAACATTTAGGTCAGGACTTCAAACTCTTAACCCTTGAGCTGTTAATGGTGAGTGATGATGGTGAGTGATAAAAATCATCGAAAGTGCCTAGTGCATGTGAAAACCGAATGGCCTAATCCAACCATTGACAATGTAAATTGATTGAGCCATTCGCACAAGGTGATAATCGTCGCCCGTGTAGCTCAGGGGTAAGGGTTTAAAGAATTGAAAACACTTACCAAAGTAAACATAAGGAAATCTGCACACATTTTGACCGTAACTGGGGACCACAAGTTAGAACTATCGAAGGTAATTGCAGTTGTTGTCCATGGAAAGAGGAATTTTTACCTGGTAATAAAACGTTGGTGACGATAAGACATGTTTTGGAAATATAGTGCATGGGGTAACTAAATTTTACAAAATGTTTTGCAGAATTCCATGCCTGTGCAGTACTGCCTGAGGCATTGACACATGAGATTTTATACCTCCTTAAGATCATTC
>UZAN01000026.1:0-21381 GCA_900618425.1 Echinostoma caproni | reverse complement strand
AGAATGGAATTTAGCTCTTTCAGCTGCTTCGAAATTGACTGGCTGAAGGTGATTCAATAACAATTCCTTGAGTCTTGTGTATGGCAGTGATATCGGAGTGTCTGGGAATGCCAGATACCAAATCATATGCTTCCTTTCCTATTATCGTCAAAAATGTGCTGTCTGCTTCTCTCCGTCCAAATTCTTCCGTGTAATGCACCAAATTTCAAATCGCTCTAAATAATTTCCAACTGTGCTGGAATCAGCATGAACGTCCAAACTTTCCAAGTTGCAAATATCCATGATAAAGACTGCCGCGACGCCAGTTATGATAATCGCAATTGTAATAGTTATTCGGAATAACGTAATTCTCCCGTAAGTACTCCGACCAGAACTAAGGCGCGAGCGAAATAAGAACTCGTGAGGGCGACAGAAGTAAAGAATTATATTCGCGCACTTGTAAGGTACATTATGTCTTACGTATATTAAAACAAGTACAAGTCTAAAGTCTTTATGTGCAATCACCACATGCATGCAGTAACAACATCCTCGGTATGTTGCGCGTTTATAGGGGAACCAGACACCAATCATTTCAGGTGTAGTGGAATGTCTCCTGACTTGGTATTTATAACTATCGATATCGTCGTTTTATAAATGTCCTTTTACTTCCTTTTTATTTGTTGAATAGACCCATATACGGTCAACTTTCAGGGAGGGGACTGTGGCCATACAAAGACTGACTGGAGAAATTAATAAATTGGGAAGGCAGTCGGCGTTGAAGCGGTTCGCACACGCGGCACAATTTTGGTCACCTAACCACCTGACCAACACCGCCAACAAAGTGCAAACATTTTGTTTACCCCATCCACACTTCTCTGCGGTTTTTCTATTTTCATTATATTCGCGTGAAAATCACTGAAAATTCAATCCCCGGGTGTATAAAACATATTTTGATTTAATTTGACTTTATAAATGTCTCATAACCCCTAATGGAGAGCGACTCAAGTTATGGATGACGCGACTGGTAACTAATGTAACGCTAACGTATTCCGGACTCTCACAGCGCGGAGGGATGAATAGAGATGCATGAGATGATACCCCACGATTCGCATTCTTGCAGATGGAGACGATACGAGGCTTTGCGGGTGAGTAACGACTACGGCAGAACGGTGGTAGGATGGCAGGGCGACCGGTGGTTGGAGTTAAAGGTAAAAGAATGGCCCAGTGAGATGCAAGCAGACAAGGTTATTTCAGTTTATACAGCAGGGTACCTCATGAGTGGGCTATTCAAGATACCGTTCAAAAACTGATAGCACCGCTAAAATAATCAGCTCTCATCATGAAGCTGTAAAATGCGTGCCCGGATGGGTGCATATAATGCGTGGGATTATTGAAAATGAATGTACCATTTACTGGTTTTGTGCTGTTAATGAAACCCAAATCACGTCATGCTCCGGCGCACTGGAGGACTTCGAAGTGTATGTAATCAGAGGTTGATGTAGTACAAATGATGCACCTTGATAGATGCAAATGTGGAAAACATGTATTACTTGTAACCTATTCAATAACACTAAATTATTTCTGACAGGGTGCACAAAATCTCATGAATTTAGAGTTCATTTGTTTATGCTTAATGAAGGGAACAAAGGAACTGTTCAACTTTTGTACTACTTTTAGTTCGTAGTTTCTTGCCCGATGTGACTGCAAAAATCGCAGCTGTGGGCTTGCGGTCGCAAACAGCAAATTAATGGTAGACGTACTCACGGAAACGAGGTTTCTCTAGGGACAGTCAGATGCGGGTGGTCGAACAGATCGAAAGTGAGACGTCTTGCAGAGTTGAATGTGATTGAAAATAAGTGAAAAATAAGATAACGCGTCACTAGGAAACTTAGAAAATTGTACGCATGATAAGTTACTCAATTGTTTCGGATCATTAGTATACAGCGAATTATCAAACATGTGCAACAGCTTGCCAAATTTATTGCACCCAACGCTTAGTGTTTCGGGACTCCTTCACGGGATAAATATGATATTGCCTCACATGAGACGCAACGTATCTCGAAGTATATCTACTTGTTATTCAATTTAATGTTCAAATGTCATTGAAATGTACAATTTCTCGATTTTGACGACGGTTGCAGTTGTATGAGTTATAAAATAACACAACTCTCTTAAAAACCTCCGTTCGGAATCATTTATAAATATGAATAACACGCTTGGTACAGAGATTGCATTTTCAATTTGTCTTTTTTGCATTTCGCTAACTTTTGAGCGCCGCAACCAGTCGTTTTTCATAGATTCGTTCTACTAGGTTTGATAGCATTTGCCAGTTTCCCCTCATAAATATTGACCCCTGGCCACTGACGACTACTGTTGAGCTGGATAACTTCCCTTTGTTCCCAACACATAGAAACGTTTTCGATAACATCCAAATCCTAATTTTTGGGCGAGAATTGAATGAGTGTAACATTGAAACCGACAAATCCAAACAGTGCACGAATGTGGAAAAGATTGTAGTGTTTTTACGACGGATAACGATTTCATATTGTGTGACCTCAGCTGCCATTCCAAATGAGCCATCGTTTTCCAAACGGTGGCATAATCAAGTTACAGATAATTCATCCAAACCATGCTTCAAACTAGTTGTTTGCAATTTTAGTCGCTTTCGATCGAATTAAACTACCATCTTCCTTCGACAGGATTGGTTTACTTTCTTTTGGTTTATGGAGAAATTCCGTTAATTATACGATAAATTGGGCCTATGTTCACAGCAAAGCACTTCAACAGCTGAGCTATCCAATTTGTGTGCCACTCAAATACATTGCTTCTCGGCTACAACTATATACCAAAATCGTATGGATGTTTTATATGTTTTCGGTCATGATGAGCCGCACACCTCAAGATCAACTATCAGTCAATTATTTATGAGAAACAATGAATTGGCATGAAATATGTTTCCATTCTGAGCTATAGCTTTCAAATTAGTACGGACTTTATCGTGACACTCAATGTTGCTTCAATTTTAAATCGCGATAGAAGATAATAATGAAAATCACAGTGCGAGGTGGTTTGGAATAAATGCATTTTACACATTGCTGACAATATACAGATATGATACTGGAAACTGAAATGTATTTCAAAAGTTAGAGTTATGTCAAAAGATTTTGATCAGAACTCCTACACATGGCTACCGTAGAGTGTCGTGCTTCGTGAGTGACCCAAGGGGTGAGGCGAATTTGCTACAGTAGTGGATTGTGCGTGTGTAGGCTGTAAGAAATGAAAAAAGGTTACTGTGAAACGAGGGTTGTTTATTTACCGTTGGCGAAGCCTTCGGCATTGCATGTTATAATTGAGATCAGATATTGCCCTGTGGTAACCTTGGTATGTAGCCATCGAAAAGCGGCATATTAAATATGCGCGGTTGGATACAAATTTCGTTTGGCGTATGCATGTTCATGGACTGCCAAGGACAGTTGATTACATTGCACACATTTACTTGCCCTTATGCAAAGAAGAACATATAAACAGAATGTAATAACGTATCCAATGAGTACGCTTTCCTGAGACGCCGTCCGCACTATGTAAGGCTGATGGTTTGCTTCCAAAAATATTAAATGATCACATTATTTGGGTTGCTTTGTTCACGGATAGAACGCAATAAACGAGGATAATTAGGACTGGAGCAATATTGGCAAAATAGTGGTCTGATGTTTGCACGTGTTTTTCTTTCATGAGTGCGAAAAACTACAAAAAAAATTATCTGAAATATGCATACATACGACTATATTGTAAAGGATAGATAATGAGACCTGAAAAATCATTGAATCACTGATTTTGGAATATAGTTGACGTTACTCATCGAAACGAGATACAACTGAGTTGATCAATGGAGGAGCCCTCGCAAATTGAACTTATTTGTGTGGTGGAGACCATCGGAGTTAAATCGCACTGTTGTACGTCGCGCAAACGCCTGTTGCCAACGGAGATTTAATCATGTTACAACTGATTGCGTGCATATAAGTTTGCCTACACTTGGAGGATATAAGAGTCTGTTTCTCTCGATATACAATGTCAGACGCTGATCGT
Organism: Echinostoma caproni; assembly: GCA_900618425.1. NCBI lineage: Eukaryota > Metazoa > Platyhelminthes > Trematoda > Plagiorchiida > Echinostomatidae > Echinostoma > Echinostoma caproni. The sequence continues at coordinate 17,316 of UZAN01000026.1, read as the reverse complement.
CTGGCACAACAGGACATTCTTGGCATGATTACAGAAATTCAGAATCCTCGGTTATAGGTATTTGTGGAATCCGTTCAGCATCCAATGAAACCAGGTTTTGTTCAAGTACCAGAACTGTGTGCACTGCTGGCATATCGTTGGTAGGTGAAAAAAGTCTCCCTTCCGTTTTGTTTATCAGTTAGCAGCGAGATTTCCATCACGAATGCACACAAAACAGGGAATGCTTTAGACGATCTAATTTGATTTGCAGTTTTGTCCAAATTGACAGCATTTATGTTTTGACGCGTCAGTTCCCTACTCTCATGATACCAATTACATTAACAATCTACTCTTTTTTGACTTCTGAGTCATCATTTAGTTATTCCAACTCTCGACTCGTCACAACTGCTACACAGCACCGGTGAGGAATGAGAGCAAATTGGCATACATTCCTATTTTCTGACCAACCCCATTCGAGTGTCTTATAAACAAACCCATCAAATGGTAAATCGAATTTGTATCCATACATCAGTCAAAAATGCTACTCACTCAATCACTACTCATCCCAGATTGTATACCAAAGTACGTCTTGAGGACCGCTGAAAACACAACAAAATGATGCACCCATTTGTAACAGTGTATTCGCTTATAGAATATGTGTTTTTAGGAGAATACAGTAATGTCTAGTGATAGTTTTGCATTTTACGAAACCAATTAAATCAGTAAATCTTTATGGCTTCCCTATCCTCAAAAAAAATTTCTGAATTGTCCCGATAATCATATACAAGGAAAAAAAGTATAGGAAATAAATCCTGCTTTGGTAACTTCGCATTTGGGTGTTTACAGTGATGTAGTAAATAAATAATAAATAAGATAGAAACAAACGTGATTGAATCATAGAATTTATTGGAGATGAACATTATTATCTGTCAAGTTCTATAGAAGCACATTAAAAAAGAAGAGATGGCGGGGGCAGGCCACTTCTGGAAAGTTCCAACGATCTTTTCCACGGCAGAGCTGTCACACTATGTTGCGTCATAACGACGTGATTGAGGTCAGCTGTCCCACCCTGTTTTGGGATGCACCAGCCTCGCGTAATACGTTACTAATCCTAGACGTAACTGGATTCAGTAACCTTTAGGTGCAGGCGTGATACACGTACTCTAATGTTGAAGCGCCGATATCCATTTGGTTGCACGCGGTTCCATATCGCTTAGTTGCAAAACAATTTATCATTTTTTTTGGTTCTGGTCCTACACCGTATGAGTGCGTTAGTTACTGGTTTGTTTATATCAGTCTCGGTGGTGATGATAAATTCCGTTTGAAATAAAGTCCTTCTTGATTGTCCTTGTGTTCATGTTCTGAAAGTATCGGTCATCAATCGTGTAGTTCGGTGAGTTGAGTGCCGATTCCCAACCCTAAGGATTGCGATTCAGGTAACGCTGGGGAAACGAAACAACGATTATTTGTGAATAGTCTCAACTAGGACATAACAGCCCCATTCGGCATTTTGTCAATATTTAAACTGAAATTGGTCGTCATCAAAGCGTTTAGAAGAGAGCAAGAGGTTTGACTGGGATCAATCGAAGAATTGAACGTTGAACCATAAAATCAATAATGGGAACTTGGTTTGTTTGTGTGCGCCCGCGTGCGCTGATATCGTCGTGGGTGTCATTCAGAAGCTTGTATTGTGCAATAAGTATTTGATAAATGCTCTTCTTTAAGTCTCGTCTGAAAAGATGACGTGCTATGCTCCCCGACGGAAAGACACCAGTGTAGTCTTGTCATGCTTGAAGGCAACACCATAATGACAGGTACATAGATTAGATACAAACGATCACGGCGTCCATCACAGAAAAACAATGATTTTTCTATTATGCACCATTGTCTTTCTGTCTGTATTGTCAAATACAAAGTGCACGTGTGTAAATAACCGATGCACTGGTAGGATTCGGGCATAAAGTCACCTCGTCACGCTGATTGTAAATATACGACTATTTCTTGATCTTTTTCGACATGTACACCTGACAAATGTTGAACGAGGACCACCGGTTACGGATGGAAATCCTGAGTCTTTCATTTAACTTATCCCCTGGGTAGTCTTACGGTTCGCAGAATGCTTACTCGTATTTCGGTGAAGGTATTTCAGTACATGATTCCCCTGGGTTTTTCCCAATTGAAATTCTGAACCGGAATGTAAGCTTAGCTTGAAGCGCATTTCCCATATCCAGTTCATTTGTAAAGTAAGAAAGGCCTAAAAATTCAACTTCTTTCTTGAAGCTATTTCAGTGTATTAAAAGCCAACCTGGACCGTGTCATTTAGTATTTTATTTGTACTAGAAATCATTCTGTCTCTTTCAACAGCCAGTGTATTCTGTCCTTCCGCATCCCTATACCATTAAACTGTGATACTTTCTTCAGTTTCTGTAAGCTAGATTCATAACACCTTGGTTTGTTTAGTAAATCTTACGGACACTCGTACCTACCATTGTGAGTAAGAATGTCCGTTCTGTGTTTGGAAAGCTTCTGGACTTATCCTACCTTCTCCAGCAAAAGGAATTTCACACCTCTTGTGTCTTGTGTTATCACGAATCATGGCTCAATCAAGATGTGGACATCCGCGGTACAACTGGCTAATTCCGTCTGCTTCAGACAGGACCGATAACGGTGTAGGAATAAGTTGAGAAGCTTTGTGATTACTGACATCAATTCCAACTGGTGCGGCAAGTCCGAAGTACGTTTTAAGTATTCACAGAATGATGCGGATTGCGTGACTGTCGTCTGTCACCCCAAATTCCTCCGCTTTTCTTTTATCGCCATCACTAATGTATACATTGCCTCCCAGTGTAGATTGTCAGACATTGACACATTTTATGATAATTTCCTACCGTTTATTGCTCCATCTCTTTCTGACAGCTTGCATTTAACAGCTGGTGACTTTAACCACGCCCCCTGCACCCTTTATTGTGTCTAAACCTCAGTGACATGATTACTGAACCGACTAGAGGAAATTCTCATCTAGACCACATAATCACAAATCACACTGACACCTTTTCCACCAAACAGTTCTCCCCCTTAGGCACCAGTGACCACAACCTAATCCTGATCAGACCTAATATTTACTCACACTCAGGATATTTCTCTTTTACTCAACCCAAACACATCAGGTTCCGTCAGCTAGATCTTTCCCCAGACAATATTGCCTTGCTTAGATCGTCTCTTAAGGTAGTTACCGATTGTTTTCATTTAAACACAACATGCTTGTCAAATATGACATTTCTAACAGAAGTGTTAAACTGCTTTTTTGACATATAGTGTTCTGTGATAACTTTGTTCCTTCAACAGGGCAGAATATAAACACCTTTTCTTAAACATCTTCGCCGTAAAATGGAATGTACATTTAAAATTTGCAGGGGTCCGAGATGCAACGATTGTCGTTTCTGATCAAGAGTGAAATAAGACCGTTGGACACCCCTTATGCAAGTCAGTGTTTTGGGACGAGGAACTGTAAATATATAGGGCGTGGAATCAATCTACTCTGCAGGCAGAAGAAAGTGATTTCCAGTACCACTATTGATATTGAAAAACTGAATGCTGCGCTTATTCATTCTTCTTCTGACACATACCCCAGTTATGTTGATTTTGGGTCTCCAAACATCCAACCTTCGTTTGATCCCATCACCTCTAGTGAGATGTATAAACACATGTTTTCTCTCAAGCGGTCGACCGCACCTGGTCCAGACAACTTAAGTCCTACCCTTCTTAAACACGGTGCTGTGCCACTGTCTCAGAGTTTTGCACACAGCTAATCATTCACTCGAACTTCGAACTATTCCGGACTGCTGGCGCCCAGTGAGAATTATTCCCATCCCAAAAAGAACGTCAAAGGCTCCAATAGCGAAGCGTTTCAGACCAATTTCTCTCATTTCCACTGGTTTCAAATTGATGGAGTGATCAGTTCTGCACTGTTTTCAGTTATCCCTTACCACACGCGATTATACTTGTCAGTTTGCCTAAAAACATAACCGCTCTACATTAGATGCAATTTCTTCTCTAGTTCATTCCATTTGTAAGTCACTTAACGAGAAAGACAAATATGTGCATTGAGCGTTTCTGAACTATTCTTCCGTTCTCTTTTACTAAACAAGCTCCAATCTTTTGACTGTCTCGCTTCTCTTCTTGACTGGCTTGCGGATTACTTTTCGCAAAGATATCGGTCTGTTAAACTAGGAAGAAAACACACAACCGCATCACACAATATCTCAGGTGTTCTTCAAGGCGCTGTCCTATCACCCTCTCTTTTTTCGACTTATATCAGTGACTTACCTGTTACTCTCCTTGTTCGACATTTTAATTATGCTGATGATATCGCCATTTCTTTTCCCGTATTCAACCAATCAGAACTGGCTGAATATAACACAAACCGATTCCACCTCGAGTCTCAGTCTTAATCCTGAAAAATGTCTCGAATGTATTTTTACTCTAAACAGTGCCTCATCTCCCTCCGGCAATGTCCAGATTCATGGGAAGCCGATGAGCAAGGTCAGTCATGTGAAGTACTTAGATCGTACACTTGAAAATAACCTTCGCTGGTCCTTACACACCCAAAGTGTGGCTCGCAATTTGAAAAGTCCCTCTTTTCAGATAAGAAGATTGCTTCACTTCTGTTCTGACTCGTCGATGATAAACGATTTTGTTCAACGATGTGTCCTCCCTATATGCCTCTACTGCTCTCCTGTAATTTTCACTGGTTTGTTGAAGGCTGATTTCATGTTGCGGAGGCGTGGCCTCTCAATGATCAGCCATGTCTCCCAAGTTCCTTCCAAAAGGGTCGAAATGTCATCAACCGAAAGTTGTTGTTTTTTGGTTTTCTCTCGTTGTGGATATTCTAAACATTCATATGATCATCTAATAATTCTGGCGCGCGCCCTTCGATTGGCTTCGCTAAGTTTGTCTGCTCGTCGTCTCACTGGATTTTATGATTAACTCAATGTCAAACATATTCCTAACCCATACCTACTCTCGTCAGGATATGCTTAGACTTTCCCCATTTGTGTGTTGTATGGCAGCCCTCTGATTGGCCGCTTCCCCCTTCCTGAAAATTGTATCTTTGTATATTCAATAAAAAGGAAGTAAAAATGAAAAAGAAAAAAAGGAAAGAAAAAAGATTGGAGTCTGTTAATTCTATGCCTCACACAAATAATATGCTTGGAGAATATGGCAACCATGCTTGGATCAAGAAGCGTAAGCGTGCTGGATGGCAGTGTGCGCTTAATAGTCTCCCTCCTGCCAAGATGACCGTGCCGTCATTGGTCAGTACCAACGTCACTCTCTCTCTTCGCAAAGATCTCGGATTGAACTGCCTCACTGAGCACATGCACGCATTCCAACACATGTGTCGTATGCATACAAGAAACCTGGTTAAATCAAAACTTTGAGGATGCCATCGTGCTGATAGATCGTTTCGACTGTTAGCGGCAGGATAGACAACATAGCAGGAAGAAAACTGAAGGCGGTGTGGCAACGTACATCAACACTTCGTGGTGTGGCAAGTCTGAAGTGATTTTCAGCTATTCTTAAACTACATTAACTGTTAATCCGTTCGTTGTCATCCAAGATTCTCCCGATATAAAAGTACAATTATAACTAATGAGTATATGCCTCCTTCGTGCTCCCAATCAGATATATCTTCTTTCTCTGATCATTATATCCTGTTTGTGGTTCCAATATTAGATGAGAATCTTCATTTGGCTGTTGGTGAATTCAGCCATGCAAGCACTTTACCTTTGCTTTCTTTTGGCTTATCTGGTTTGTCCCATTCTCCTAACCGACGTAGCTCTATACTTGACCAATTAATCACAAACCATCCCACTTTACTTTTGATCAAACTAATGACCCCAATCGCTACCAGTGATCATTATGTTCTCCTCTTAAAATCAAAGATATACTCCCGCTCTGCATATGCAACATTCATACGATCAAACCAGATAAAATTTCATCTCCGTAACTTTTCATTAACCCACATTTCTCTTGTCTGTCGGTTGCTCAATCTTGGTTTGCTTCTTGTTCATCATTTCTTAACGGTGTCAGTCTTTTCACCGAAACGATGAAATCGATTTTCCATCTTTGCTGTTCCATGGAAACTTTTGTTTGTTCTCAACGGCAAAATTGCACCTACTCGCTTGAACTCACTACGAAGGCAAAAGGAGCGATCGTATAAATCTCACCATCCATCTACTGTAAAGTACTATTCTAACTTCATTAATGTTGAGATTACACGTTTAGGCAAGACGTTCGCTTCCCAAATCCGGCATACAAAAAACGCAAGTTTTCTGTCTCGAGGAATTCGTCTTCTCTGCGGACAAAAAAGGAAAGAAACGTGAATAGTGATTTTTATGTAAATAGCCTTAACGCTGCATTTCTTTATCCGTCTAACAATACCCAGGTACCCTCTTTCTGATGTGAGGCATCCCATTCTGATCTGTTCCCTTTTTCTAATGATGAAATGTATACGCTTCTACGTTCCTTTAAACCGCTGTCATCTGCGGGCCCTGATGGTCTTTCTCCATCATTTCTCAAGTTTGGACCAGCCTCTCTAACTAGTATGGTGACATCCCTCATCAACGAGTCTCTTTCTGCGCAGATGATCCCCGAGTCCTGGCGACCAGTGACCATAATACCTGTTCCAAAGACCTCATCCTCAACCGTTCTTGCAAAACGTTTTCGTCTCATCACATTGACATATCTAGTTCTAAAGTTGACTGAGAAAGCCATCCTCAGTCGCTTACAGTCATTTGTCATTATTCCCCACGATCCTCTTAAGTTCGCGTGTACACCCAACAGATCCACTTTGGATGCTGCTTCTACTCTGGTTCATTTTATGAGCACGTCATTGAACAAATCTGCCAAATCTGTGAGTTGTGTTTTTCTCGATTATTCGTCTGTTTTTGATTCTGTATCCCGGTCATCCCTCCCTTTTAGGCTTAAATCTTTTAGCACCACGAGACAGCTGCTTTCATGGCTTTCGATTTTTTCACTGAAAGAACCCAATGCACAAAGCTGAGCAGGAATACCTCGGGTCTTCTAGTCAATAATTCTAGTGTGCTTCAAGGTGCTCTCCTACCTCCGTACCTTTTCTCTGCTTTCATTAGAGATCTTTCAGTTCCACAGTCTGCTTACTATATTCAAAAGTATGCTGACGATGTCGCGTTATGTGAAACCGTTTCTTCTCCTTCGGAGATTTCTTCCTTCACTAAAAATCTGTCCCAAATCGAACAGTTTTGAAACCAATCTGGCCTTAATCTTAAAACATCCAAGTGCTTGTAGTGGATTTTTAGTTCCTCCTGTTCTGCATTCTCGTCAAACTCTGTTACCCTTAATGGTAATCTCTTGTCTAAAGTGACCTTCGCCAAATATCTGGGTTTTACTATTGATAATAATCTTCGGTGGTCGATACATATTCAGAACTGTATGGGAAAACTTCGGTGCCTCTCCTTTCAGCTCCGAAAGCTCACATAATTATGCGCTCCCCAACAACTTTCGTTCTCCTTTGTTAAACAATGTGTTGTCCCTATTTTACTTTACTGCTCTCCTGTAGTATTTCCTGGTCTATTGAAATAAGACTTTAAAACTGTCCGTCGCGGAATAATGATAATAAGCCGGGTATCTTTAATTTCTGCCGATTCATTATTCACAGAACTTATTAATGGCCAGATGAAGTCTTGCATGACCTATGCCAATAAGATTCTAAACGACCCCATCCATCCTTTGCATTTTGACTTATCTTCTTGTCGCTCCCACTCGATCACTCGTTCCTCCTATCAGTACCTACCCTCCCGAAAATATTTATAAAATCTCCAGAATACCGTATTTGGCTTACATCTTGACCAACAAGGACCGGGTTATAAATGAGTGATGCCAATCTTAAATTGGATGAATCAAACTTGAGAGACATTTATTTTTTACAAAGCACCCTATTGAAGTTTTTTGAACTTCCATAGTTTCTCCATTGTGGCGACCAGTGTACAATTTCAACTGAAATGTAGGCATATCTCAGCTTGCAAAAGTTATTAAAAATACAAATACAAATTGGCAATATGTCGAATACCCATATTGATGCGTGCATGATGTTTGCTGACAATACCCTATGTGATTGCACCTATTCTCTACACATTGACTTGTGTGCTTCCGAATCCCACCCTGCCTACCGTTCCAAGTACAAACTTATCCCGTCTCACATATCCGCATACAGAAACTCTTTAGTACCCTATCTCGCCCGGATACTGACCGACAAGGAAAGTGTTCGTTCTGATCATTCTAATGTATTTAGTAATTAACTCATATTATCTTACGTTTCACAACCAACGTTTTCCCTTGTTTTTACCGGAATTGTAACAGTGGTCCATTTTCTGGCAGAAAGCTTGTATATAACTAGCTAAAGCTTGAATACAATACAATACAATACAATATCGTGACTCATAATACAGCTAACCTTCCTCGCATACGTCCAGCACCCTAAATCAATTTCGAGTAGTTTTTGAAAACATCGGTGTTACTAGTCAAGATATTAAGTTAAGATATGGTATAAGTTTCAACTTTTGCGCAATATTTAATTATCCAACATTGTTCCTATCGCCCTTCTTTCGTCCGTCTCATATACCAATTTTCATTTATAACGGTAAACCTTTCAGCTGGCCACCAAAACTCCAACCAGTGAGTTGTTTTCTTAAGCTTCAGACTATTTACTGTATCACATTACAGTCACATAATAAAGTCTATATTCATCTCATCATGTAATTTCAACCAACACACATTTGAAGCTCAATATTCTGCTGGCACGACACCCAAGTGAAAATCTATGCGTCCTATTGATTATTTTTGGAACAAGAGCATTGGGTTCCAAATAATAATGTTAAATGAATGAAATAAACTAATGGTTTTAAGCTATTTGCCAAATTAGCAGTTTTCATTTTGTTCTCTTCTCATTATCCGATTCTCATTTATGTGATTGATCAGAGCGTCTTTCTTGGAACTGCATAAATCTTTGATTATCTGTTCTATGCAACAAACGCGGTATGTGTCATCAAATGTTTCCTCTAAAGAGCTCTATAAATATAACCGATCCCTCGTTTTTTAATAAAAGCTGCACAGCAAAGTATTATTCCGGGTTCTGACGGAAGAAGTGACCAAAGAGAGAAGGTAGATATTATGTTTGCAATGTGTCGGATTGAAAATAAATGTAAGTTATCAACAAACGATTTATGGATAGCGATTATGCTTCTTATGTCAGCCGTTTTTCTCTCAAACGGTTAGGTTTAAACCCCTAAGGTTGTTGTAATATACTTGTTTTAGAAAGTGAAATGTCTTTGTTTTTGTAGAACAAAAACAAAACGCGTTGATAACCCAACTTCTTGCTTAAGGTTTCAGAATGGCTAGTTTCATTACAACAAAGACAAAAGAAATCCCGAACGATGCCTGTTCAACCATGTCTGTTCCGGTTTGCACATCCTGTCTGCTTATTTTTTGCCCATGACGTATCTAATTATCTTTGACGTTCATAACTTCCAACTACCGCTCATCTCATTATTCCCAGAGGAATGAACGTCTGCTGGGATGTGAGCTATTATCATCGCTGTTGTTTTTGTCGTTGCTGCTGTTGTTGTTTCTAAATTCTGTCAGACTTCAGCGATTCATTTTCGCTCTGTGTCAATGATCACTCAGCATCTATCTCTGGATCACGTGACGGACTACCACGGCGATTTTCAATTCAATTGGGTAGTTTTTCGTAGCCGTTCACATTGTCGATACCTATTATACATGAATTTCGGTCATAGATCCGGATGAATCAGCACCCATAATGCACGACTGATGGGTTAACTGGAAAAGCATATCTAGCTTAATTCATTTAGGCAGTATACACGGACACCGACCTGTTTTGTGATGTGCACATAATCTTCATTGGGATATGATGACAGTAAACACATGTAATCGACTTAGTGGGCTGTTTGAAATCGCTGTCGCGTAAGACCAACTCGGTGTACTTAAAACGCCTCGATGCAATTGTTGAGCGTTTGCATCTAAATTAGTTGGACATCAAATCAGTTCAGTTAAGTTCTGTTCAGTTCTTACAACTATTAACCATGCACTTTCGTGCGCCGGTTTTTGTTACTGTCCTTTAGTTGCCCATTTGGGTAAAATAGTAGAGTAAGGATTAGAATGAGAGCAAATTCAAATGAAAGATAGGGATTTTATATTGACTGTAGTTACAAGAATTATGAGTGAATGCACGAGCGCAACTGTTTGTAACATCCATATCGCTCAGTGTCTCTAATCATCGGTGATCATGATCTCTGGGTCCCCAGCGAGGGAGCATAACGGACCTATGTGAGCCAGTCTCCCGGTTGTGGTTTTCATATTTACGTGTCAGGTCTTAGGTTGACTACCCCTGGCTTTCTTCCATCCACTACCTGCCTCGGGAAACATCACTGGCCATGGCAATCTATTTGGTGACATGCGTAACGCATGCCTCAACTAACGTAATTATGGAGGTCAACTACTCGCTCCAGTGGACGACCGCGACTGCCTAAAACTCTACGCCTAACCTCAGCATTTGTGCAGTGCTACGTAGACAGCGGTATTCGAACACCGACAGTCTATCTTTATCCATTTTTCTGAATGGCCAAATTTCTGCACCGTAAACCAGCACTGGTCGAACTGGTGCATTGTATACTCGGCCCTTCACAGGCAGCCGGATATCGCGACAGCCGCCCAGATGTCTCCAATTGGCAAATACTTACAGAGCCTTTTGTATGTTCGCCGACACCTTATCTGTGATGCGTCCGCCAGGTCAGATATAACTGCTTAGATAGCAAAACTTGTCTACTTCCTCGATCACTTCCCCAGTTAAAGTGAAGTTGGGGACGGAACCAATCCAATTTTGTAGCAAGGGTTCACATTTTGAAGGTGCAAAAATCATACAAAACATGGTTACAATAGCATTCAAACTATCCAGAAAAGCTTGCAACTTACCTGAATCTTCACTTAGTGGCCCAATGTTGCCCGCATACACTAGTTCTGTTACCCAGGACTAAATCGATACTGCTATCCTCGCAGAGGGATAAAGCTGTTTCCATAATCAAATCTATAACAAAGGTAAATAGAAACAGAAAGAGAGGGTAACCTCATCGAGCATTACTTTCTGTAGTGAACTCGAATGAAAAGGTGCCGTGAGCTCGGACTCGGCTTCGTATATTATTGTAGAGGAATTTTAATAATGAAATAAGCTTCTCGGGCAGACCGTTCAGCAAAAGGCAGCGCCAAACTTTCTCTCGATTGACTGAGTTGAAAGCCGCTAGCAGATCACGGAAGATGAGAAACGGTGGGTGTATGAAAGTAGTGCTTGTATTGTAGAATTTACGAAGAGCTAAGATGTGTTCGGTACAACCTCGACCATGGCTAGAACCAGCCTGGTTCGCACGTGCGCACTCTTCGCGTGTGGCAGACAATCGAAGCAGTATGACGCCGGCGAAAAGTTAAGAGGCATTACTGAATAAACTAATTACTCTTTGGTTTACACAAAAGGACCTGTTGCACACTATTCAGTTGAAACCTGTTACCTTTCTTATATTGCGCCCAGGAGTTTCGTTATCTCCAAAGCCAAGGTTGAATCTCCACCCTTAAAAACCGATGGGGACAGCCCGTTGGCTCCGGAAGCCTTATTCGTTTTGAGATAACTTAGTTCCCCGGGTAACCTCCATTTCGGATGAAAGACTAATGTCAGTTGACAGTATTGGCACACTTGAACCGGGTATAAGGAGGTCTTGTGCTGACGACGTCCAGCTGAACTGAGCCTTAAAGTGTTCAGCCTATTGATCAAGATAGCGTTGCTGAATATGTATCAGTGTGCCGTCACACTCCTTGGACATAAATATCAATTACTAAAAACTCGATTAATGGTATATGGTAAACGTGACCCATACACAAATGGAAGAGATAATCATGATTTGACTTTGTTCTCCACATAGTGAACACACCCTCAACTTCATGTCGTTTACCCCCGACTGCGTCATTGCTCATTCACCCATCCACATAAGCAGATTCTGAAGGATAATATAATCCGTGATGACTTCAACGCAGTGTCCCCGTAGGTAGAATATATATTCGGACAGCTACATTTTACAATTTACACAAATAATTAGATTAATGCAATTGACAACATTGTGCGTATTGTGCAATTTATGCCATATCGTTTTCACTGGAATAAAGTTCAACGTAAATATTGGTAACCGAACAGAGAACGTAAATCTCTCAAAACACGAAAGGACAGCTAAGGTGTTGAAAATAATCTCTCCATTGCCATTTGTTGATTGAGGTGGAGAACGGATTCTGTTGACAACGGTAACCCATATAACAACCTGTATTAGTTTTCTAGTCCCCCAAAAGTTTGTTTCACACTTATATGGGGTTAAATAAAGAACTGTTACCATAGTTATTTGCCAGGACACTGTTCAGATTAAAGCATGGATATCGAGTATATCTAGTGAAGTTTGTTGCTAACCATTGCGAATTTACGCGGGAACATCCACTTTGGTTTTCCGCCATTTTCCAGTAACCGATTTCGGAGTAAAAGGTCAGTAAATACTTGTCTTTTCATTGAAAACTGGATAGCTCATCGTCTTTCTGTCTCCCTATCTCTCGTCAGTTTGTCTATAATCCACGCTACTATCTCAAACCACAAATTTCCATAACACATTTTGGGTGCACTGTGCGATCTTAATCCATTTGGAGTATGATCACCGTGACCATGTTTACTTGTGTCCTGAGAAATTGTTTTTGAATGGCATCCTCCTAAGTGTTGAGTGGTCTTCCAAATGACCACTGTCGTTTACGTGATGGAATACCTGAATCATCAGGGTGACGTTACTGAAAATCACGATAGAACAACTTTTTAAAACATCTGAATTCCAATTTGTTAACCCAAAACTACCTAATTGGGATTGTGGTAGTTTTCTTCAGGATCCTTTTAGACCAAATGGGGAACTTATAGCACTATCTTCACAGCCGTCTTGAAATCGAATAAAGACTCCATCACTAAATGTCAGGCGGATCCTTCCAGGTCAAAGGAGAATATCAACGATGCAATTAATCAAAAGCATGAAAAATGATAGAGAAACTTGTTTGTAACATGCCTCCAGACATTCATATAATAATACTTTTCTTTCGTCTGTGGCAAGAAAAGCACTGGTCTGTGGAGTGTTACAAAACCATTTTAGCGTTTTTATCAACGATATAAATGGAAACAAATTCAACCGTTGTGTGTAACAAGATGCCTTAAAATGCTAATTGGACAATGTGCATGACTTTGATGGTTAGAAAATTGTACTATACACATGATTGGATCCGGGGGAAATCGCCTCTTCCTCACGTGTCAGGATTTGAGGCATAGCTTCGGTGAATAAGAAATAAATAGGTCTGATATGATTAATCATTGTTATATTCTACAATTTGGTCTATTACACGATGATGGCGAGGATGACGTAACGCATTGATGAGATAAATCTAATGATCATAGACAATGGTTTGTGAAGATATTACCGTGTGGATTTCCTGATGAATCGCAAACGTAGCTATCTGTTGTTGATTATTATCACAAGGGGACATTGCAATCTTTGAATTTTATCCACCTGTGGTGTTCGTACATCTCCATCACCGATTAAGAAATGATCAGAAAACAAGGAAGTTAGTTTGGGTTTCACAGTTTAACGGAGATCGAAAAGGGTTCATCCCAAAGCCCACTCAACTCAACTGCACACGGGAAAAGACACCAGGTGTATATAAGATGAGAGTGGTCCTGCAACTGCCCCCGAAATTTAACATTATCAGCTAACCGAATACCAAGGGCTTAAAATTGGCCGTTCGGCGCACTATTCAATTGAACCAATCATTGTTTTCACAACTGCCCGGTTGCCAACGCTTTTGGTGAACGAACTGCTGGCCCCCCTGCCCCCCAAAGCCATATACAATTTTATCTATAAGTTCAAGTGTGGATGCTCGGCTATCTGCATCGGTAGAACGGAGAGACAACTGTGGTACCGAGTAACCGAGCTCATCTCGGTCTGGCTTTTGAAAGCGATGATTAGAAACTTTGGAAGCATGACATCACTGGGTAACTCAGTTCATCACTCATACGGCAATTGGTCAAAAGGAATCAGTGTTATCCTACGTGACGTATCTGGAATAACGTACAGCACAAAACTTCTGGGGTTTTGAAATCCTTCGATCCTCAAATGCGCAAGCAACGTGATTGACATATGACTATTAAACTACCTTCATAACAAATGATTTTTTGGGAACGATGTTGAGCATAGCCTTGCTCTGCTTACTTTTGTTCAATTATTAATGATCGCATAACCTGCAGTATAAACGTGTACAGATGCAGCGAAACGATACACGTTACATTGCCAAAGACTGTACGTTTAGCCTCTAAATTCAAATAAGTTGCGGGGAACCGGTGATTCTATGATAAGTTTATTTAAATTTACACAAAATATCCCTCTTTTGATTATACACATAGCAGGCAGTTACAACGAAATGTTTGTTTGGACAAGCACGGACAGTCACGTTCAGTGGTTTGGGGTAAGTAATCTTGTATGTTATTTGCGTGTGCAAAGATATATTGGCGAGATCTGATGTTCAATGACAGCGCAGATAATTTTCTTCACCATCTGTCTATATGCTAAGAATCCAACAATCCCCATGATCTCCCAAAAAAAGGAAAACATTATTTAACTTTATCTTTTCTGCCCTCCCTCCACCCAGGCTCCAGAATAAACAGAACCTGACTACTAGGTAAGCTGTGGGCGATAAAACGCAAAAAGCTTATGGCCAAATGTTCGTCCGAGGAATCATGAAACGGTAATACAAGGAGAAGATTGAATCACAGTGGATTATGTTTTTATTTACAGATAAATCGATCCGCGGGACAAACAAGAACCCATTAACTAAAGTTCTAAAATTGATTGAAAAACGAAGAAATAGATCCCATTCGTTCACGGCGAAGTTGGCATTCGGTACCAGCTACAAACCACATGGACACGCTTGATCTGGTTGGGAATCGTCGTATGAAAACGAAAATTTCAAGGCAAATTAGTGAGTTTGAAAAGACAGTTATTAAGTAAACGTCTAGGAAGCTGACGTGGAAAGATTCTGGTGAAAGGTTTAATGATTGCCACAACTGCGGTCTTATACAAAACATTCAATTTCGGTCAAAACCTCTCTTTGGGCGGTGAAATTGTCTCGTGCGATAACTTGATGTTTATTAGCGGAGATGTATATTACATCGAACTGGTGATTGATCGTTTACTTGTGTGCATTTATATGAATCCACACAGCCCGAATGAGACTGTATTTGATAGGGATCTCCGGGTCAAATAGCGTATATGTTTGAGTTTTTCTCAAGGAGCGGAAAATGTGAAATAGTAAGGATAACTAATGACGTAGGTTGTTTGTGTTTGATGCTCATGATTGAGCATGGTAAGTGATGCGTGTACGTGTGTGTGTGATGTAGAGGTAAAGTTGAGGATTGACCCTTGATCATGCGGTGGTCAGCATTGGTAGATACCAGCTTCAATAACCAGTGAACAGGTAAAGCTCGTGCTGAGGTGTACATTAGAACACCAAGAGGGGTTCACGTAAGATACTCAACAGGCCAGATATTTTTAGTGTAACAAGTTTGGATTAGACCATTCAATTGTAGAGGGATACTAGGCACTCTTGATGGTCTTGGGGATGTGTTTCACTCATTGGGAGATCGTTAATTCCCCACCAGTTCAATGCACTCTATTGCGATGGAATTATTTTTGATGACCGACTAAGACCACTGAACAGCTGTTTCGTCCCGTTTGGTACTCATCAGCGGTGTAATTTTTGTCTTCCTGTCAGGAGTTTAACCGCGAACCCTCGCGTTGCAACTTCAAACCTTTACCCCTGAACTACACGATGGACTGTTCAGGGATTCGATTGTTCACGGGTATGATGCACCAGGATGAACAGCTGTTCAGTGCTTTTTGTCGGTCATCACAAATAATTCTAACTAAATGCTAGGTGCTTATCTATCCAGTATTTCAATGGATGGCTGAAAGAGCATTTCATGAAGTGCATCAGTTGCAGATTGCAACTGTTTATTTTAAATAGAATTCATTACTGAAAGCGTTTGACAAATGGCAAGTAAACAAACAGAATGGTGAAGCTTAGCTTTGTTGCTGTGATCCTCTATTATCATAACATTTTGTCCCGGTGTGGGTATTCTTACCTCAATGGTTTTAAATAAATCGGTAGAGTTCATGACAGAAGGGGCAGGAAACTAACGTCTTTTAGTGAATCTTTCGCACAGAATCAGTGAAAATGTAAATTCAGCAAATACTGAGAAAACATCATGATCATGTTTTATTTAATCGTCGTTCAGTTAGAGGTATCCTCCTTGTTGAAGTGGTTGAAAAAGCACCGAGCTTTTGAATTAGTTTGAACTCTATTTCGATAGGCTATCAGCTAATTTCTGTAATCTTAGTTGCTAACGGGAACGACACAATTTACAAAGTTCGGTGTGCAAAAGATGGACAGCTTCAAAATGCAGCATTTTCTCCCTAACAGAAGTATACAGTAAATTCAAATTCAAATTTTTATTATGGGATATAACTTACAAAGACTTCGCTTTTACAAATCCCATAGGGTATTTGCACATGGGTTCGGATGAAGAATTACAATATCACAGTTAGTCCATGAAAGTAAAGTAGTAAATTAATGTTTTGACGAGCACAAGAGAATATGATATGTAGTTGGGTGTTGAAATGTAACGGTTTCCAGGACATCATCAAGCTGACGCTTGAATGATACTAATGTTGGGGTACAGACAACGTGAGATGGTAGAGAGTTTCATGTGCTGCACACTCTGACTGCAAACGAGTGACGTCTGCAGTCGAGACGGCTCTATTGGTGTGCCAACTTCATCGGATGCCCTCTGAGATGAACGTTGTGCGATAAAACCAACAAAGGTCTACAGGGCTAGTTGGGTTATTGGAAAATCCGATAGAGTAAAATCATATCGCCTCTGATTCGACGATATTGGGATGAGTATAGCCCCAGGAGCTGTAATCTTTCTCCGTAGGTCTTGGAATGCAAACCTTTGACCATTTTGGTAGCTATTCTCTGTGGGTGTTCGAGTGCCTTCAGATCTCGCTGCAACCATGGGTTCCAGGCTTGAATTGAGTACTCAGTATATGGACGAATATACGTGGCTAGCAGACGTGGAAACAAAGCCGGCTCAAACGATCCAAAAACACG
>UZAN01000025.1:0-21494 GCA_900618425.1 Echinostoma caproni | reverse complement strand
TAGGCAATAAACATGTAATTACTTTATTGTGAATGCTATAGTGTTAATAACACAGCGATGTCGCTAGAAAAATTATGTTCGCCTACGTTTCGGTTACCGTGGGTAACCTTTTTCAAGGCAAGCTTGTAAAACCTGCATTGCCTCAGCTTATTTTTCCTACTTGAACAGCAGGGCTATTCATACACACTTCTTCCTAACCTCGATCTTGTTGAAATTATTTTCACTGCAATTCATGACTTTGCCAACAGGGCATCATAGACACCAATTAAGTGCAAATATAGCTCTTAAGAATGGCGATTCCTCAGAATTAAATCACTATTAATAATCAATTGATTTCAGATGGAAAAATACCGATCTCATTTATCAGAGTGATTGCCAAAAGACATTTTGATCTCTTACGGTTTTACCTAAAGATAGAAGGCAGACGAGAGAAAAGGAGAATGAGGGAACAAGAAGATTGCTGAGAGTGATTAACTACAACACAAACGGAACACAGTGCGGACAGTTGATCCTGTGCTTCCATTTTTGTCGAAATGTGCTAGCCCGGAAAAAACGAACGTTTGAGGGCAGGGGGGGGGCTAACAAAAGCAAATCGTTTTGGCGGAACTGATCAGCTTTGAGTGCATGTGTGCAATTACAGATTTGAACCCACGAACACACACACACACACGCACATGGGAATACAGAAAAATTAGTACAACACCTGCAATTCTTTTTATAATCATCCACTCTTGGCTCCATAAAAGTAAGGCAACTCGCTTTTCTCGAGGTAATTACTCGGGCGTTTGTCCGAAAAGTTGCATTTACAGAAACGGTCGCGCTGCGCTCGTATGGTTGGCGTTGTCTTAAATTTTTCTAGCCGAATCAACTGGTTTACATGACTTTGTCTCCACGGTCAACAAGAGAACTTTTGTTTACATAAGACTGACAACGTTGAAAAATTTTGGTTTGGGCTATTCGGGCCTAATTAAATTTAGGTAATGATTGCAATTTTCAGCTCCAGAAAAGCGTCCACTCTCGTTCAAGCGTATAAAAGTATAAGGTGACAGCGAACTAAACGTTTCCAAAAGTATGCTTGGCTAAGTTTTAGTCAGAAATGAGAGAAACGTAAAATAATCTTGAGTAAACGTAAATTCATTTGTAATTGAGCAGTTAACTGTTTTATAATAATTAAATACAAAATTAACTATAGAGAGGCGAATAACCCCGATCAGAAATGAGGAAACTAAAATTACACGCTCCATGTGCAACCAATAGATGGATCCCAAAAATAATGGAGCTCCTCCAGGCGAAGACTGTTTCACTTGGCTGTAGAGACGAATTATGAGATTAATTTCCAGTTTGATATATACCACATCAAAATAAATAGCGAACATTTCCCATAACACTTAGATGAAGAAAAAATATTAATTGTTTAGTAATTCAGCTTATCATCTACAGCTTTCAAACTATGAGCACCAGAGTGAAGATGAAATGAGAGTAACTGCCTTAGCGTAGTTTAAAAAATCAAAATCAAAACCTTTAAACCTCAAAAATTAAGTACCTGTGTTTAAAAAAACCTTAAATAGAACGACTCCGATCGAAACGTTTATTTTCACACTAAACACAGTGATTTTGGTTATCGAATGAACAAGAGAGGCTCGGGATCCAAGGGATAAAAATGACGAACTTAACTTGAAAAATTGTTATTGTGCCTGTTAGTCCAACAATCAAGAGCGGATTTCTGAATTTTTCACTAGAAAACCGCTTTACCATTGGGTTGTTATGTTGAAACAAAGTTTCTAGAAACCTTTCAGCTGTTCCGTGGAAGATAGCTACAATAGAACTTAATTTTTCTTGCGTTGCAAGGAACTGTTTTTTCAAATTCATATTGCCTTCGTTTATTTACCTCAAGACGGAGGCTGATACGAGCACTACTTATTCCAAAGAATATAATAATTGGACATGAATAATTCAAACCAGTACTTCATAAAACGGAATAACAAAAGCATAGATATAAAGGAAAGGACCACGTTCTGCTCCGCCCTGTCTTTAATGGAAAAGAGGCTTATTCTTCCTTAAAGCTGCTTACATTTTTATGATTTTTGTTACTCTCGTTTCATAGTTATTTTGAACTCTACCTCAATGACATTTGTTCTGATCTTTCCACTTTTGCAACAAATGAAAGTTTGAATTTTATCCGGGAAATTAGTTACAAATTCATGCTTCTCTTACCTTGTAGTACATTTTCACAATTGAATCTTGCTATGATCAAAAACTATAAGCATCTGAAGGTATTCCGAGCATAAATATGATATAGCCACATTTCATTTGTTAACGTGGTTTCACTTGTACTGAAATGTAAGGCTTGTTATTATTCTGCTAGGTCCCAACTTGCAATGGTTGTTGCACAAATGACTTGGAATGGGCGTCACAGTCAGCATTTTAGACTAAAAAGTGAAACAGATGTTCCCTGAAGCATAAGATATAGATTTGAGCGTGTCCCTTATTCTCCTCAATCGGTTTTTGATTCGCTATCTCTTTGTTGCACAAATTCTCTCTTCCTCCTGGGTACATCCATAAATTTTTCACTCTGTTGGTCCCGTTTTATTTACACACTCGCCTCTCGCGCTGCGCTAAAATTCGGTTTTCTATTCCACACAAAGCATTTTCTTACAACCAAGCACCTCTTATACAAAGCTCTAATCCGCCCGATGCTCGAAAACTGTAGTCACGTATGGGTTGGAGCTTCGTATCCCACACTTTCTTTCCTCAACCGTGTTTAACGTATGGGCCATCCGACTGATCGATGAATCGTCCTTAACTTCCACCCTACACTCGCTTCTCCATCGCCGGACAGTTGCTTCGTTTTCGCTCCTCCATCGTTACTATTTTGGTTTCTGTTCTTCCAAACTCACTTCGGCGGTTCCCTTCCATTGACCTTTTCTCGTTTTTGTGTTTACAGATCAAGTAGACCATTGTGTTTAAGTCGTCTCTTGCTTCATTGGGGTAAATTTGACGTCAGATAGGATTTTCTTTATGATGGAGATGGAAGACTCAAAAACAATGACGGTGAAGCGTTGGAACCCCATATTAAATCCCTATCGTTATTGCATTAGAGATATAGTACTACATCGAAGAAAACATGGGTTGTTTAATGAGAAAAACTTGGGCAAGATAAAAAGAATTCCAATAAAACTAAAAAATATGAGCAAAAAGCTGTTAACAATTTCCGTGAATGTGAACCCTTTAAATGTCTTCCAAAACATTATAACAAATGATAACAACATCAATAAAGACCTTAATTCGTATGGTGAAACAGAACCTGGGACAAGGTAAAATGGGAAAGTCAAGAGATAACTATGTCGATGAACACGTAATCTATTGGATAAAACTGCTCACCTGCTTGAGCCAGAATTTCAACCACACCCACATGTCCCATATACGCGGCTGCGATCAGCGAAGATCTTCCCTCTGCATCTTGTTGGTTCACATTTGCCCCGGCGTCCAACAAGCGTTGAACTATTTCCTCGTGTCCAGCCCAAGATGCTGCTCGCAGTGCGCTACGTCCATCCGGGCCGGATAGGTTGACTTCAGCACCGTAGGACAGAAGCAATTCCACAATGTCTATATCGAAAACAAATGAGACAAGCAGTAAATAGATAAATGGAAATGAATACGTGGTAAGGAATCTCGAGTAATGCGGAACTGACTCTAACAAACGCCCTTTTCAAGTAGTTCACGACAAGTAATAGTACCCGTTTCACACACCGACAACTGCAGCTAATGGACAAATCATGATTTACAGTGGAAATTGCTGCCATTTGTAATTATTGTAAATAAATTATGAGATGTTATTTCATCGGATCTTCGTTCAATTTATTGATTCCCGGTATTAGTATAGCAAAGTAAAAACCGTCGAACAGTTGCCTTTCCCCGACATTAACTGAGTCATTGGTGTGCAAAATGTTAATATCTACCCTTTATAAAAACCACTCAAGCAAAAACGATGGTAAACGGAAGAAATAGAAAGGAAGACAACAGACACCAGCGAAGAAGCATGTTTGCTTCACTTTGGCACAGCTATGAAGTGGTCCAATCTTTGGCATGATATATGATTATATATTTATAAACATTTACGACGTCAGAAGATACATGATAAGGCGTAAGATTCTTTGCATCACAAGTGTTTCCAACGAAACCACACAATCGTGTGCCTCAATTTTATTAACTTAAAACAATAAAACGAAGATTAATTGAACGAGAGCATTTTCATATATGTTCCAAACCATGGGGTCTGTGAGTTCGCACATCCAATACGCGAAAACTGCTCTCATCCAGCAGCCATGAATATAGAGCTAAAGACTAACAACCCAAAAGTTTGGGTAAGAGTAACAACAAGTTAAAGGCAATATGAAGCGCCAACGAATCCTTCTGTGTTAGCTTTCAAACACAAAACGATATCGCATTCGAAAAAGTGGATCGGTTTTTTTCGTGAATTGTGTACCACTGTCTTTTCGGTGAAGAAGGATAAACTACAATGCATTCTCTGATAAATTTTGGACATTTTGGTATAGTAGAAATCGTGACGAAGACGACAACTTAAAATCATAAACTGGACATGCATTTGTATGATAATTTCTACTGTATTGCAAATTCACCGTTACGCAATCGTTCTAGTGAT
The DNA here is from genome assembly GCA_900618425.1 of Echinostoma caproni. Taxonomy (NCBI): domain Eukaryota; kingdom Metazoa; phylum Platyhelminthes; class Trematoda; order Plagiorchiida; family Echinostomatidae; genus Echinostoma; species Echinostoma caproni. The sequence goes on along the minus strand of UZAN01000025.1, from coordinate 16,831 downwards.
GAGTAAGAACAAACACTTAAAGGTGCTTCAACGGCAGCCGAAGAAGATTTCATCAGCCGATAATAAATAATAAATATGAATCAGATGGTAGGAAATATAAAGGAACAACGATACATTGAATCACTCAGAATTTAAGCAACTCAATTTGTGATTTAAGCAAAACCTGGGAATAAAAATGAATGATATACATTTTTAGAGTATCAAGTTTGGATTAGCCGATTCGATTTTTCAGAGGCATCGAATACTCTTGATCTTCTTTTTGTTTCTCAACCCTTAATTGGCTTGTGACTGTTTTCAGTTCTTCGTCGTTAATTGCTTACACAGCTTGAATGAATGCACACCCAAACGAATAGTAGTCAACAACTCATCACAGTGACACAGCAAGGAAAAACATTAAATCGCAATATGACAAATACACTAACTAATCTAACGTGACTAAATTAGCCATATTGAATCGGCGATGCTTTGCCAGGTTCATTGACACAATTCCGTATAGGTTGACCCTATCGTTCATGCTTGAATGTGACGGAACAGAATAATATCACGCCTATTTCAACAATAGAACTATCGATCTTTTTAAGATAAATAACACCCGTTCGTTGAAAAAAATGACACAAATTAGCTTTCCCTTTCTCCCACTACAATAATTATTAGGTTTGTGGGTTTATTAATTTGGCAATCTTTAAATGTCATCACATTGTATTGTATCCGGTGAAAAAACTGATTAGGAAGAACAACAGAGAGAAAAATAAACAAAGAGCATCTGCAATAGTTCACTGTCGGATATCTGAGTTGATCGGCAACCCCACAGCAGTTCGTAGATTATGAAAACCTATAGCATACAGAAATAACAACGCCTATTCAGAAGACGACACCCTGACAGTAAATATAAGCCAACTGTTATTGTAAAATACCGTTTCTCAATTGAATGCCAAAAATACCGAAAAGAGTTGAAATTAAATTTATTGACAAGAGAATTTGACAGTTCGTCACAAAACATGCTTCTGCAATGGGAACAATAGAATATCTTTTTCCTCAGGTTTAAATCGTCATAAATGAGTCAAAACTCAGTGATTAGGGGTCCCAATATTGGACTATTTGGTCGAAATTATTTGAGTAACGATGTTAAGACAGGTTAGGAAAACAATCTTACTTTGTTATTGCATTTGCGTGTTGTATGCATCAACCGTCATTGCTGATCAACAGTCCGCAAAACAGCTCGTTTAATCTCACTGTGTGCCCAACATATCCTCTAATATTTTTCTTTCAACAGGAGCCTGCTGTTCAATCAATTTAAAGTTACACCAATCACCAAAACAAAAATTACGAGAATCAGAAACATTTAATGATCCAAAGTGAATTAGGAAATCAGAAGTAGGAAAATTGGTTCCCTTTCAAAAGGAATTAGAAATAAATTAGTGTATGTGAATAAACATTCCCATAGCATTCTGCTGTTCATTTTACATTACTAACTACCAAATTCATCAAACAATGGAATATTCTGAAGACAAATAGTCACATGCTGGAAAACCAGAGCAGTTCTTATTGATTTTACGTAGGCATATGAAAATAAACCCATCGGGAGTTCGCAGATGAAAGAGTCCGCTTAGTCCATCCAGTGATCCAATACAGTTCGGACATTGATTCCATAAATAGTGTTGATTTATTTCAGTCGGGAATTATCTTCGCGTCATGATACGTGCAAAGTTCACAGATTTTAATTCAATAATATTTACCTGCTGCATTCGTTAGGCTCAATAAAACAAAAGTGAATCTGTTTAACAAAATTTCCTTAAATCAAACTGTCGGACGAGCTCGATACATTTTTCGTTTACAACCGGATCTATTATTCTACAGTTCTGCATCCCCTGTCCATCATAGTTTTCGGTTCAAAGAAAGTGTGATAAAATCGTGCATTAGGGAAGGAGGGTTTTCAATTGTGAAAATTTAGCTAACTTCAACATCCGTACTTTACCGGTGCTGTTCTAAAACATTCTCCGGTAAATTGAATTACGCAATACAGAATTTCTCACAATCAGATTGCAGTTAACCTTGAACCAATTAATGTGACGGCAATACTTGAATAAATCCATTCTGTTTTCATAAGCACCACGTACGAATGTGCCGTTTTGTTCATGGACCTGGGACTCATTGGGAGTCTGTCCATACTCTTTCAGTGAAATGCATTCATGTAAGGTGAAATTATTGTGCGGTAACCCGATGAGGACACAGCAGTCGTCCAGTACTCTTCATCACGCAATAACGCCATCGCAGACCGATTTGAATTTCAGAATACCAACAATACATAAAGGATCATCGTTATCAAGATAACTGCCGCACATCAATGATCAATCGAAACGTCGAGAAAAGCAATTGAATTAATCCATAAATCAGTCGTATGCCTAAGGGAGTTTGATAAACCCAAAGCAGCCTGAAACCAGAGACAGAAACAATGCTATATGTACAATGACCGGGTATATGATACCATATACTGCCGAGTACTTGGTACAAGTTCACATTAATGAATCAATTCAACTTTTTCCGTTCAACGCTGACCCACGTGAAAATACATTTGGCTTTCCATTGAGGGAAACCCCTCTACCAATGAGCTGATTGAACACACAAGCAATACATTGAACCCTATACACGATATGACTGGGTGTAGTAGAGAATGACACTCGTGAAAGTACTCGATTAATTCGCAAATTTAGTCTTTACCTTGATGCTGCTCTGATTTGAACTTCCTCCATCGTATTCTTCGGTGTTCGAGCAAACTGGCAACCAACAGATGGCACCTAATATCGCTGTAAGAAGGTTCAAGGGTACTTACTGGTGGCACCAAATGAAACTGAAACTGTACTTTGCAACGAGAACTGAAAATCAACAGACGCATCATGCATTTGGATTGTAAGTTGATATACAAATTTAACTAGACAGGTGTGGACTGACCCCTTCTGGATCAAGTGACCAATTAAATAATAATAATAATAACCTAATAAAACGGTGGGTCAAACACAGGATATCTCAATTCCTGAAAATGATAACCGAATAAATGGTCTAATAATAAGGTTCCATTTTGTGTAACTCACTCTAGGGGAATGAATAAGCGAAAATAATACTAGGATGCATGACCCGGGTTTATCAAGAAGTTATTCAACTGTAAGTAAAGCAAAACCATGAAACGCTGTCTAAGAACCTAAACTGGTAGTAATTACAGGGTTGTCATGAGTAATAATCCGGAGTTCTAATCAGGATTCCGAATGAGGTTGTTTGTTTGAGAAAAATGGACTACCCGGATTAGGCGCTGTTTTTGACAGGAGCATCTGACGAAGTAATTCTCGTTTCCATTCCGCTGGCATTAAAGGAACAATTTGATGTGTTCTCCCTACTGGATAAAATAAAAAGCACTCCGTACTGTGTCCGATGGTTTCAGTATCTCATTGCTACAAATCTTTAAATTCAGACACTATAACATAACACGTTTCTTGCCATGAAAGTGATTTTTGGTGTTTCACGTTTTTTCACATCAAGGTAACCGATTGTTTGTCTATCTCAAATTAATTGTTTATGACACTGGAGGTCTTTCAATGAAGGTGTAGTTTTCCTAAATAAACTACCCCGGAGCTTGCCATGGATGACGCCAAGACGTTGTTGCATTAGGGTGTGTTGCACAGTATAAAAACAATGTTCGGATTTCAGTAGCTAATATAACTCACGTTCTGGAGCAGGTCTCTGGGTACTTGCGGGGTTAAGCCACTTGAGAAAAATTTGAGTGATTCTCATTCCTTCTCCGTCAACTAAATTCATGTTAGTAAGAAACAAGTGGATGATTTAAATAAATATCTAGCTCATCAAATTAGCCACTTATCCTGCATTGTGGTAAGAATGAAATGGGTTTAAGGAAGAATTTTTTAGTTGAGTATATAATGAATATTGTTTTGTGTGAAAGCGACCAAAAGGAAGATTTTTGAACGCCATTTGTGAATTCAAACGTGAATATTGCAAAACAATTATTTTCCATAGACGAAAATACTTTACACGCTTCTGGTATTGAAACGTTTGGAGTAGCGATTTATCACATCGATAATGGAACAAATCACAAACAGTCTCGAATTGAAATGCACAAAATTTATCGTTACTGCTCGTGACGATTACGCGAATCGGAAAATAGATGCAGCACAAAAACCCGCGCGAATTTCCCCCGATAATTCTGATAGTTTGTGAAATTCATTCCCCGAAAATTGAGCTGCACGCCAGCAGTTGTCTTGGGTTATTTTTCTTCGTGCCACTGATTTCCGAGAAGTCAAAAGTTACTCAGAATGAAATTAAACGCACTTTGTACAAAATCTTATGCAACCGTTGAGGACTTTTCGAATGAAATCGACTTAAAACAATGAATATCAAGTAGCTGAGTCTCAAAATAAATTGCGCGTAACTAGAAAGACAAAAGAAACGCAGAAATGCAAGAATCCTTGCTTTGAAAGGTAGACTGATTATATACGCCAATTTTCATTTCAAGCATGTGATCAAGCACATTGCGCAACACATGCGTATCCTAAAAGCAGGACAGGCATAAAGGTTTCCGGTTGGAATATTCGTTTCTACATGGTTGGCATGCTTGAGGTGTCAAAGCCTATTTCTATTAATCACTGGAAACAGACAAGACTAGGAGCAACGAAAAAATATATATATATATATAATCCGATACTCTTTAACCTACATTTTGTTTCCTCGGTGAAAAATAAACAAGGTAAAAAGCAAAGCGGCAGAATTGCACAATCTTCAGAAATGAAAGAGACAAGTCAGCAGTTCAAGAAAGTAATTTAGGCATAGATCAACAACGCATCAGGACGACATTGGGACAAGGCACACGCAGTTCGGCCATAGCGAACAACGTTTTGACATAAATCTGCGAATAAACTGAAATGCTAAATACAGTTTCTACTCACTTTTGAGGAGTGGTCGCTCGTGAACTCACTGATATCTATGAAGTGGTGAAAAACGTACTAACAAACTTGCTTTTGTGATTTGTTCTATCACAAAGAATTTCATTATTAATGGATTCCCGTGTATTATTCTCTGGTATAGAACCGACATTTTTTCATGCCTTCTATTTCGGACATAAATTGCAAGCCAGATTCTGGTACGAATCTTTGCTATAATACTGCACTTTTAATTGTACACTTTACAGGAATATTTTAAATATTTGGTCATCTCTTCATCATTTTAGTTTTTTGTCAGACTAACATCTCTGGATTGTGCTACGTCTAAAGTTCCTTGTCCTCTTCCTCTTTTATCACAATCATTGCTTTCTCATTACACTGAACTGCGTTGCAATCCGCTACAATAAAAAACCATTCCTGTGCAAACCAATAATCTCTATTTTACTACAATCGCCGGGATTTTTTTTAGTTGACCGTCGCATAAGGTGTCAATAGTTATCACACACGCACACACACACACACAAAACATCATCGACGTTTTACCCCGTCCAAAGGGCGTATGATCCGACACCGGCTCCCAAAGGATTGCGGTTTTCAAACACCACTCCGCTGCCTTGCGGGTCAGACTTTGGCTACCCGAAGGTTCCGGTTGTGGATTCCTTGAGAAAACTCACCTGGGCAAACTGGCAGTATTCGGCCCACAAGCAAATCATAGATCGTTGTTCTTTTTTTATGAAGGTTACTGTACCGTGATTTTTTTGGCACACAGTCTGGCCTCAGACGTGTGTGAAATATATATACATACAGGTGTCAATCAAACTCGTGCAACATCACTCTCGTTTTGGAAATACGTTTCAGTCTCTAATACTTGTATATTGATGCTATGGGTAAAGTACATTTATTCCTGATTTTACCTCCCACTTCTATGTTCTTAGTTCTAGTCTTTCGCGGTTTGAATTAGCTTGACCTTGAGCGATGCGATAAAATTTGAAGTAGTTCAAAAGTTACAGCTCAGATTTGGAAGATATTTTAAGCGAAGCAGCATGGGAAATCACTGTTCATAATAAATGATTCCTGTTCCATGACAGTGTTTATTAAGTTAAGCTCATGTATTCTAAATTGGTTATCTCTTTTTATTCAAAGCACAGTAAATAAGTAAATTAATGAAAATATTTTAACTTAAATATATTGGTAAATATTTGGCTATAAACTACTCAGGCATTATCCACAATACTGAGAGAACTGAAAATATAGTCCAATTTGATCTTCGAAAGTTGACCTTGAGGTGTGCGGTTCGTTGAATAAGCGTCTTTTAGTGTCATCATACCCAAACCAAATGGAACGTTCAAGAGGTTTTGGCACACAATTTAAGCCGAGAAGAAACTTAATCGAGAGACACAAATCCAATGGCTCAGTTGGTGCCCCGATGTGAACATAAGTCCAATTTGTTTCATATTCAACAAAATTTCTCCATCACGAAATAAACCGAGAAAAAAAATAAACGATCGTATCAATGCCAGACGATGGTTTTATTTGATCACAGCAGAGAAGAGTTGTACAAAACCAATCTGGAGGATAATCCGGGCTGATTAACCGTTTTTCCTCACGTTTCCATTTGGAAAATGATGGCTCAATTTAACGTGCAGCTGAGGCCACGTGATATGAAGCCGTTATGGAAGGCCCAACAAAACAGAGCATGTACCAACGAATTCAAATAGCGTCACCCGTCCATTTGGTAATGGGTTTATCTCACTGGTGGCCAACGAGTAATTCAGCATGCGCTGAAAGCTGATCTACTGAACTAGTTTTCCAATGAATCTCGTTTTACCCATCAAAAAAGTTAATATTAACCCCACCTGACGAGTTAGGACGGAATTAAATATTGAGTGCTTTGTTATTGGTCTCCTGTACACACCTCTCTGGATATCACAAAATGTTTTGCACTGATAAGGGAGTTTTTAGACAACTGCTACTCTTTAAATGAATTCATTCGAGTGATATTTTTCACAGATGAAGTTTGATATATCTTCTTGCTTGCGTTTGGTAGTAGAAAAAACAGTTAGACCTAATTAAATATTATCTTTTCAAATTTATGCAGTCTCTGGAGGGGTTAAGTTCAATTTCAAATTCATTCAAATACCACGCAGTAGCTGGGATTTTAATTTAATTGGAAACATTTTACTGTATCAGAAACAGGGATAAGTCAGCTGCTTCGGCATGGGTCGTCAATGGTTAGGATGCGGGGTATTTTAGAGAAAACTGGCAAATTCTGTTTGGCAGTCAACTTGATGGACTCCATGCTGAAGCGACTACCTCCAGTGCTCAAAAATGAAGAAGGGTAAACGGAACATGAACGACATGACAGTACAATACCTGTATGACGTCTATAGGTCATTTAAAAAAATTAATTTTAGTTACATTTTCCACGGTGACTTTGTTATTTCACAACTGATGCACCAGCAACCATCGTCAAAATCACGAAATCATACATTTAAATGGCGTGTGGCTGACAGAAGCAGAGACATCAGTAGATATTAGATCAGATATTTTGCGTCTGATGTGCGGCAATATCATATTCAATCGCGTGAGTGAGGCTGGAAGAACGAAGCATTGAGACGAAGAAATGTGATAAAAATCAGGATTTTGCACGAGTTTGGTTAATATATAGTTGATATATATATATATAATGTACTCAACAAGTAAAAAGCAAGTAAGAGTAATATTGATAATATTACACGTCCAGAATGGATTCTCATGGTTTGCGAACTAAACAGTATTTCTAAGATGGAGAACGATGAGATTATCACCTGGTATATGAAGGAGGAGATTTGGACTCATAGATCTGACCATAAAGCTCGTTCAAAGCTTCGCAAGTATCGGTCAGTTTAGTGGGATAGTAGGAATAGTAACTGATATTGCTCGGTGCCTCTAAGAGACTCCCGTACATTCACTTGCTTCGTATCACTATTTGTTCTCACTTCACGCATTTTTGCAGCACCCAGCATTCATTTTCATTTTTCAGACTTCAACTTAACTATCAATTCTTAGTTCATCCAGAGACGAAAATAACCGATAAGTCCGAGCGCAGAGTTTCGCTCACTAAAGAGCTCATTAGTGGTGGACTCACAGGCCCACCCGGTAAATGAACTCCATATACCTGCATGAAAGGCTTATTACCACTGAGACGAGCCAACATCGAGGCAAATCAGAAGGACTATTTCGAGTTCGTTAATTTGTTGCCTTTCTTCCTCAGTAAGCACTTTTGGTGTGGCCATATAATCCGTCCGGTCGGTGCTGCTATATCGTGCAGAGACGTGTACGGGAAGGGCAGGTATTGGTTAAAAGCAAACCATAGAAGATGAAACTATATCCCGTCATGAAGATATGGAAACCCTCAGTAAGGAATCTATTTCCAATTACTTAGATTAATTCATCCGCAGTTTGTATTCTCCCCCTAGTATTTCTTTCAACTGTGTACAACTTTATGTTATTTCTTAATTAGATGAATGAATAGCCAAATGACGGTGAATAAAATGAATTAGGTGTGAGATTTGTGGATAACTGAAAACAAAAATGAAACGGTGAGTGCTCTTCTCCACGTTGAGTTGTTCTCGTTGTCACTAGTAGGTCACTCACAGGTAACCGCTGTTCATACTCGACGTATTTCAAACTCTTTCCCAACAAAGTAAAACGCTTTTTATTCAAACAATTAGCATAAGATCACATATCACTTCTTTAGCAAGCAATCAATTAAAATCGATTACGTCATGGAAATATGCCGGCTTTTTACACCCCCTAAGCTAGAACCGACTGAAGATTGTCTGTAAACTAAAAGTGAGGATAATCCGAGCGAATGCACAGGAAGATTTATTTAATTTCGTTAATTTACGTAATTCTTTCAGCGCAACGGGAAATGCGTTTTCGCGGACGGTAGAGAAGAACGAGCGTCTGACAGCACTTTCTGTAGACTTCCGAAAACTGGCAATTTCGGTCACGCAAAAATACAACTTGTGAAGCGCGCAAAAGTTGACATTACAGATCATACTTCCGTTGCATAATTGAAAAACAATTGTCTACTTTTGGTGAACGTCAGTTAACACACTCAACAGCCAAACAAAATATAGCGTACTTTATGGATAAAAACATCACTCTTGGCGTTTTTCGTCAGAAAAGTTGGAACCAATTTTTACTCGTGTAAACCACCAACTTGCCCACCTCCCCCCCCCCACAAACAAACAGAGACCAAATGATGGAAATTGACGAATAACTATTTTAACGATTTTCTCAATGCGTTCAATATGCCGCCATACTTGTCAACTTCGGCACTATGGAGGAGGTTAATGCACTACTGAAAATGCCACATCAAGTCGTGGAAATGAAGGATGTTTTAAAAGCATTTGAGATAACCTAAATCAGATTCCGCATTATTTTTCGACTAACAAATTCTTTTACCAGTCGTGTCAGATGATTGGGTTTTCATGCACATCAAACCTTTGACCTACACTAAAACGAATACTCCAATTGCTTTTAATTTAAAACTAACATATCTTTCGAAAACTGGGGGTCATTTTGTTTTTGTCTGAATAGTCACTGATCCCATATTTATTTCTACTTGATATAGCGTTCTGGTCCGGATAAAGCCGTTCATTATCCTCTCCTAGCTAAAATAATAAACATTTTTGGCGAGATATTCGTGTTTTTTTTTGCTCGCAGTTTTTCACCCAATAGATATCACATTGTGATATGCAACTGATGATTCCATTCAAAAAAATTCCTTTGCAGAATAGGATATGTCAAAACTGTTCGTGAACACTAAAATGGTCGGAATGAAAGAAAAATCTCGCAAAAACGGGGCCTACAGCTAACATAAACTACCAACGTCTACGATCAAAATCCGATCTCCTAGTTAGAGTTTTGGTGACGTTTGGTTATGTTTATATATCACATTCATTCTGTTATGATTTTCGTTACAACTGCTTTCACAACTTTGTTACATTTTTGCTGTCCCCAAATCTACGGCAGTTAAATGTTTGGCTATACATTACACAATCACTTGAAATCAATCAAATGAGCTGAACATTGGATACGGTCTTCTTTGTTGTCTATTTTATCGCGAATCTTGTGTAGCATAGTTTTATATCGTACCCTAATATATTTTCCCATACATTGCTCAAGATGATCGGTCGATTTCTTTACACAGAGACAGTACTGCATAAAAACATAACCCGCCTTTCGGTTTAGGGACGTCTTTCTCTTCATGGATGTGGACTTCTCATTCTTTGCATTCTGCATTTTTTTCCTGTTTTGACCTATGAGGATCAACAGTTACGTGTGCAGAGCAAGAGATCAAATATTTAATCACTTGTTTGGCATATGCTGGACAGTAACCAAGTAACTGTAGTGTTATTAATTCATCAGAATGAGGTGCCTATTATTCTAGTCTTTATCGATACGATGAGTGTGTGCTCGCTTTCTGCGATTTCAAAAAAATTACTGTTGAATAAAATTTCATCTAATACGAGTGTTGTTAGATTCCTTGGCGTGGCTTGCCACTAGTCTTTATGTTAGCTGAATATAAAAACAGATAGTTCGTTTGTTTCTCATTCGAAAGAGTAGATACGTCTGAATCTCTCGGTCTCTCAACGGGTTTGCCCTATTGTTGCTTTTGTAAAAAAGCACTTTGATTTTAACCATTGTATGTCGCGGTCTCCCGACTGCCTATACAACAACCATCGCCCTAAAGATATTTTAATTTGTTCTTCGGGAATCGTTGACATTTAAGGTTTTCCGATATAAATGAGAGAATCGACAGAAATTCTGTATGCTAGAAACCTTACTCAGATGTACAGACTGAGACGTACTCGGGACGACTAAACTGGAAGAGCTAAATAAGCAGTCAGGAATAATCGCCAATAACTACCTCTGTCACAAGTCGCGACGCTCTAAACCACTGAAAGGACATCTCGCCGTGAGTTCAATAAAACACGAGGCATGCGTTAACTCTATATGAAGGGATAAAATAAACAAGAAGCTTTTTTCATCAAAGCCAAAAAATTCACTTTAAGATTCATAGAAATTTTCACCAAAGCCGGACTTGCGCAAATGCAGGTCGTTTTCTTTTTCAAAACAAAATGATTCGTTTCTAATTGCACTTGCTCACACCAAATGGGTCAAGCCATTGGCAAAAGGGTCGTAATTTAAAATTACGACGAGCGAAGAAATTAAACAAATCAGCAAACTTTCGAAAGCAGACAAACACGATCCGCTTTGACACACTTCTGATTAGGATTAATTTGATAATCATTCTCAAACCAATTTAGTAATTGATTCCTCCAGACGGAAAAGAGGGGATGCGAACACAGCGGATTCCAAGAAATAGTTCGTCCATTCCCCATTGGTAACCACCAGTTTGATTGAGACCTGCTATTTGCCTAATGAAACCTAGATTTTAAATACACAAATTGCCATACATTCCGTCAAAAATTACAAGACGACGGAGCGAATAAGCTCCAAAAAACAACAGCAACATTCAAAACACCCAATTCTAACAAGTTCACGTGAGCTATCGTGATTTTATATGCAGTATATTGCCGTGATTGATTGCTTACCATTATCTGCTTGCCAAAGAAATCTGCTCAGGCAATGGGATTCCAACAAAGTAGCCATGACAATTGAGCGGGGGACAAAATAATTAAACAAATAGAATCAGAATACAATTCCAGGGGTATCCGATACAGATAAAACGGGTAAACGCGTTCGCATCCATGCTCACATTTTTTGGGGGAAAACAAATTATTGCCAAGTTGTTGTTCTTAAATCGCCTTGAGCTGCAGTCTGCAACGATTCTCGGTTATACAATTTTTTATCATTTATACCGAGTATTCGAGAGAATTATTTCGTAAAAATGCTCTCCATAATGAATTCTTGTGTTCCCCAGAGTTACAAGTATAAATAAAACGGTTTTGAAAACAGCTTTGTTAAATTTTAAATCGTTATTTTCTAAACACAGCATCTTAAGGCGCATATTTGTATAAACTCCCACCATAATATTGAAGCATTTCAAGAGTTCAATCGGATTCAACTATCGATTTCAGCAAAATGATTATCTCTCAGCGAACTTTTCACACAAAACCACCGCCAACTGAAAGAAAGGGTTGAAAGAATGTAAAACCTCAATCTCTTCCTGGTGCCGCGAAAATAGCTTGCACTGAACAGGACACATTTATTCGCTAACTAACCAAATATCCCTGCAAATAACACGACTGAAACATCTCAATTCTGTGCAACCCTGAATTCGATCAAGATTTTGAAGCGACTTTAAAGATGTGTCGCTTCTCATAGCCCCCTCCCCCTAAGCACCTTCCTCTTCCTTCGAAACTTCAATTGCCTGTGTTTCACTGAACAGCACGCAGGCATATTGCAGCATAACAAATTGCAAAACACCGAACACCATTAGTACCCAGGATTTCTTTTCATGTGGGCATTGTGTGTGTGTGCAACCACGAATATGGATGTGTCCCCGTATGCGAAATACATGGAGAAAATCGGTGCGAACGAGCAAATTGTCACCAGACAACTACAACGATCAATAGGATCCGATCAGATAGGGTAAAGAGGTAGAACGGGAGTGGAACCGACGGTGTTCAGATTTCTGTGCGTTGGGATATACTGACAAGCGAGTTTCTTGTTAACTATCCACTTGTTGACTTAGCAAACAGACAATTATCAAGTCAACCGACAAAATAGTGCGATTCCTATCGCCCCACGCAGTTGGGATAGCAGACCAGGTGCTATGATGATACTATGATGACGCCATGATGGAACGTGAACACAGCTCTCTATTTGGATTTTGCATGCATAAGGCTCACAAAATAACACAATATACCTTTGTTAGGTTCATGCGGTGAGATCTCGGTTCCAGTGGTCAAGTCGGTCAACCGGGAAATAAACTGCTAGAGTTAGTTGAAGAAAACAGCAGACCCTTGTCTGATATTTGAATGGGTAAGATGTGTCTTTTGCATTCATATTTTGCAGACAAAAAGAGGAAACAAAACAACCTGCAGCCAGGGTTCTAGCGAATCACAGGGTTGTCCAGTCAACATGCAGTACTGCACCGCCCAAACGTCATCTTAACTTGCGTGTAAACAGTTTAAAAACAGAGAAACAAAAACCTTGAAAAGCACGAATCACCTTGCTTTCCTCACATTGAAATGGAGTGAACACACAAAAAGGACGTTTCGCAAACAGTCAGTTGAGCTGCAAGTTGGCACGGGCAAAACGCATCCAATCCGCCAGATGTGAACATAGCCAATAAGCGCTACAGCTAGTACTGGTTCTCACAAAGCGTTTCCTTTTACGGATCAATATCGGCCAGATGGCACTAGCCCTAAACCTCCGTTGACATTGACAGACCGGTAGAGAAACACTCATCGTAATTAATCATTATTTGTTTTCCTCATAGTTATATATATGTGTGTATATATCAATATTCATGATGCATGCATGTCCCATTCATAAGTTTTATCTCTTAAGCGTTACGGAAATATGCAGCCAACACTTTGCGAGCTTTAGTTGAGAAGTCCCCCTGAATTGGAATGACCGATTGACCGTACGCTAAAAGGTGTCAATTCAAATTGGCAGACGTGGATTTTAATGTTGATTCACAACGAAATCCTTCTTAATTGGGAAGAGCGTTGAATAAAGAGGTATAAAATTTATTGAAACAAACTGAATGGATTCACACACGTTCTTGGCTTTCCGAAATATATACATTGTGAGATAAGTGGGTGCTCTGGATACAATTTCAATATACACTATTCAAATCAACCGACACGATGATCGCTTTAGATAACAATTGCAGTAATTGACAAGATAAGCGATAGGAAGTAGTAAATTGTTAAGTAAAATCAAAACTGAGTCTTCTCAAAAGTTCACCAATAGGACAGATCATGTTCTTCGTATGTGTAAGTGGAAAACGTCAAAGGTATTTTTGAAACAAAGTAATTCATATCTGTAAGTGAAGTTCAACAACAAGCCAAAAATTGTCAATTAATATTGTGGTCAAAATAATCGAGTTCCTTAGAGAGAATAAAGGTGGTGAGTAAAAAGTCGCTATTACAATGTGGCAGTGAAAATAAAATTGGACATACCATGACACAAAACTAATTGATTTACTATGTGAAACTAACGAAATTTTGGCGCTCCTAACTCCGGGTTTGTAACTTCTTAAATGATGGGATTCAAGCTCCGAGGGAAACGTTGTGTGATGGATGACAAGGTGCACTATAAAACTGGTGCTCTTCAGAACTCATTGGTATTGCTTACAATTTTTGTGCTCCTACCGAGACTCGAAACAGGTTCATTCTGATGAACAGCACAAACTCTCAACCGTAAGCTACACAGTCGACAATTATTACCTCAAGTGTATAACATGGATACTAACATAGAATACCACGATTTATATCGGTCCATTTGGTTTTCACAGATAGGATATTTTGTGATATTTTAGCAAACTCTAAATATAGAACTGCGCATATGGTGTCGCATGCGACACTAGTAAAATTGCGTTTGGTACATGATAAATCCCACATGGAAGATGTTGTCCTGTTCGTTACGCTTAACATTTGGACCAAGTGTTTTGCACCGTAGGGTCAGACATCCTCCGCGCACAAATTCGTGAAGGACCATCTGTCTGACCGGAGATTGGATCGATTACACATTGTCACACAGAATTCCGGATGCCAACTGGGTCAGTCCCAGCATATGCATGAAAATCATCGGGTAGGTATCCCACACCAATTAAGTTTGACTACTTTTCCCTACAGTCTTGTTTGCTATTTGTGCACCCACCCCACCCCCACACCGCGTTCTGTCTTGTACTTGAGAAATTGTGTCAAATAAATGCTTCGCATGAATCTCGGTCGTATTTAAGGAGTGATACAAAACTCATAATGATACAGGTCAAAAGCCTTGTTATCCAGAGGATCTGTAAGATTAAATGCTTTGTGGTTTTGCCACTGTTCAATCTGATCATAATATTTATTAGGACACAAAAAATGAACATTCCAGAAACACCGAAAGTTATTCAAATCAATAATAGGTTTTGAAATTTAAAAAAAAGAAAAATTAGAACGCCTTAATTAACCAAAACACCCAAGAATGTGAAAAGTAAAGCACATGATCACGATCCTGCTCGAGACGAACAGTGCGATTCCACGTCAACTGCTGGACATAGGAACACCCCTCATCAACAGGACTGTGGTATGTATCCTTTGTCTCCAAAAGACCCAAAAGTCAAAAGGTGCTCGATCTCTCGAGACCATAATTATCATTCGAATGATGCCTGGTCTGCGCATCCGAAAGTTATTTTTGACCAAGTGGATTATGTCTTCATACCAGATATATTCCATGCTGACCACATACGTGCATCACTCGAGCCTTTCTCCTTCCCCTCCCCTACCTCCTCCAGTTAGTTATCTGTTACTCAAACGCAAACTAACAAAGGTTTTTTCTTCCCTTCCAAACAGTTCTCCGACAGCCTAACACACACTTTGTTGGCACACACTAAACGATGACAAACGATACTTCTGTGTTCTTAGGTCCGTGCCATCAGTGACCGTTTGACTGTTAACTAACCCTCAGAACACAACATTCAGAAAAGATCAGTATTGATTTCGATGTATGATATAATCACACAAACGTGCGCGTATAGCTGAATGATATCATTCAGTATTGACGGTTTTCTTCAGATTGCTTGCGATCTCCAATTTATCAGAGGCACTAGGGCTTCTAACTGAAAACAGCTTCTGAATGGTAGCAATCCGAGTTTTTGTGGTAAGAACAACATTCGGTATGTTCAGATCAGAAACAACGCATACAGTGTACCAACCGGTATGTGTGCGACACTAAATCAATCGTTCAAAACAACCGCATCAACATGCAAATGCAGATAAGATGAATGAATTCGAAGGAGCCCCGGTGGGACCGTCCACATGACGATAACATGCCATACAAAATGCCAACAGCATGGGGTGTGAGAAACCAACGTTGATGCACCACGACAGAGAACTCATTTTGCATGCATGCATGTTTTAGGCAAGTTTGATTTTCTTGAGGGAGTAAGTGGTATGGCAGCCAATTTTGTCACGGACACGATTTCGACAAACTGGATTCCATTAGTAGTAGTAGCCATCGGAATGCGAATTCTCGTGATCGAGCAGGGATAATTTGATAATCATCTCTGAAACCTGTTATTCGTATGATCATTTCGGTCCTACTGTAAGACGTATAAAAATATGCTAAAGAATGTATAAAACAGATAACAGCATATTGCAAGTGAGAACAGTGAGAACAATTCTTTCATTTTTCAATGTCTAGTTTAGCTTCAATTATTTATTTATCACAAACGATCAGCGCAAGTAAAAATGTACAAAAGTTGGCTAACAATACAATGGATACATTTTACCATTTAACGGTCTAACAGAGTTGGTCACCACTAAGACGACTGGAAGGTTGTATTTTGGTTCCACCATCGCAATCAAACTTTCTTACCCTCGTATTGATTACATGTTTTCATCAGTCGATTTGATAAAAATGAACCACAGTCAATCTTCTGCTATGAAATGTCGCACTCAACTAATGGCGTTGTATCTAGTGTAACGCGTTCATGGCACTGTTCACATATTGGATAGTCCTTGCGAGGAAGTCACACTCATGCAAGAGATCGGAGACAGTGTCATTTGACGTCAAAATGTGCATGCGCCTATCAATCAGAGATAAACAGGATGTGTTGGAAATGCTGAAACAGTCAAGTGCAACTCAGAGCTCCCTAGCCAAGTCACTTGGAATTTCACGAAAAACTGTCTACAATGTTGTATCCCATCGAACGA
>UZAN01000024.1:0-21765 GCA_900618425.1 Echinostoma caproni | reverse complement strand
GCGCACAAGGGGGAGGGGTTGTGAATCAGCATACTTACGGGTGCGGCCCCGGCGTTGATGCGATGCTTCACTGCTATTGATTGCCTGCATCAAACCTTGTAAATCGGTCGAAATTAGCTTACGAATAACTGAAAACGAACTTGTTCGCCAAGCTTTTGTTCTCATTTGATGGAGCACAAGAGGAGTGTTCATCGTATAACAACGGTTTCACTGTCACCTGTGTTAAATAGGAGCGCAGG
Source organism: Echinostoma caproni (assembly GCA_900618425.1). Lineage (NCBI taxonomy): Eukaryota > Metazoa > Platyhelminthes > Trematoda > Plagiorchiida > Echinostomatidae > Echinostoma > Echinostoma caproni. The sequence goes on along the minus strand of UZAN01000024.1, from coordinate 21,526 downwards.
GTAGTTCAGTGAACAGGAGGATATATCATCAAGGTTTGGAAGGTGACGAACCGGAGCAAACAGAAGGTGGACCAGTATCAGCCGAGACAAATGACGAGCAAAAGTGCACAACACTGGGTGCAAGGTTATCAATCGGCTTTTCGAAGTTCAAGCAGGTAATGCACAATAAGATGAGGGATACGAAATTTGTTTAGGCTAAAATAGGGATCTTTAAAAAAAAATCTCATGGAATGAAGGTTCACATTAGATGGTTTTTTTGCCTAACGCGTTTCTACCACTCAAGACTTAGGAAAGTCTCAGCGGTTATGGCTTTGCCATTCCAAAATGATCTTCCAGTGTCGTTTTAGTCCGCGATAATTAAAAACCTTTCTTTAACATGAAATGTCTGACTCCTCTGACTAGAAAACTTAATGGTAATTTTTCTCAAACAGACCATTTAGAATTTAAAATTGATTAAGTGCAAAAGGCCTTAATACATTTTTAATACTTTTCTGTCTATTCCCAATTGATTACAACCGCTATACCTAGAGTTCATTTTAGTTTATTATAGGGGTTTTAGTCTATATACGAATCGCAAATTGATAGTTCAAATTGGATGCAATGATGGAAAAAGTGACGGTTGTCTCGTGAAATGCGTAGACCGAAGCGGTGTATACATATTCAGCCGACTAGATTAAATTGGTTTTCTAACGTGTTCCTCATACCATGCTGCATTCTAACCCTGTATTATTCTCAGCCCTCTGAAACCAAACTGTGAAACTATAAGCAGGCTGGCAGGATAAAATAGTCCCTCACAAAAGAAAATAAGAAAGGGTTATGCAATTTATCGGTTACCGTTCAGCTTGAACTTACTAGATAATTCTCAAGTAGACTGGTGTACTGCACAAGGAACTATCACATAATCAGCGTGATGCGTTCCCCCTTTCAACATTTCCATTCTTTTACGACAGAATAAACCTGTGGTAACGTCCTATTTACCCTACCTTGATCAAGTTGTGACGAGCATAGATGGGCTGCAATTGGATTCTTCAACACTTTGAACATTAAATGGAAGTTGTTTCCCTTTGTTGTTTGTTCATGATATTTACAGTAAACGTTCATTCATCCTCCTAAGTACTCACCAGTGGGAAAGTAAATCTAACTGAAGTTTGAGCAGAACGATTAAAGGCTTCTATCCCACAAAAATCTATCCAAAATATTCAATCGCCTACGAATAATCGACAACCGACAACAATCCAGACCTGGCACTCTGGGGCAGAACAAGCTTCAATAGATCACCGAGTCAATGCGTCTGTGTCCAGACATGTGCGTACCATCCATGATAGGAGTACAATTCAACTGTTGGATTGTAGAGCAATGTATCCTTTCTTCCAGCATTCACGGTATAGCATTGAGTGAACTTAATAACATTTCGAAAACTATATCTATCTGTATATATTTTTCGTACATTATTTTCTGACATTAAAAATCTCAGTCCAAGGATACAGTCACTCTATAACATATTTTAGTTCTAAGCAGTCAGTTAAATTCCACATCCAAGTGCAAAAATAAAACAATGAACCGTGTAAAGTTCTTTCGACAGTTTATCATACAAGCACGTTATTATAACTGACAAAGTGTTTAAAATCGACTCGAGAGTTCCGAACTGAGTTTCGTCTTTAAGCTGAGTTTGGCAATTTGTTTGCTAACTTTTGATCACTAGTCCAGGTGACATCTTCGGTACTTGTGAAGGGGTTTCGCCAGGCTCCCTGCGATGAACATGACACAGTATCAATCAGAAGAAGTAAAGTTGAAGGGGGAGTACTTATGAACTGAAAGAGGCAAATATACTCCAGAAGTTTATATTGGGTAACTGCAACATTTTCGGTCGACATTTTTCTAAGTGGTTCTTGGCAATCATCTTAAACTGGCTAGAAGCTTTCTTTTAGACATTATGATCGGGTTATACGACGGCAGCTGCGGAATCGAACGGTTGGGCATAAGGCTGGTATTAGCTAGGCAACGTATAATCACATTGCTGAAAATAAACACCGCTCCAATATTTGCCAATCCTTCGCACACTGTATTAAAGATATTTTCAAGAAAGTGTTTGTCTGATTTTTACTCCATTCTATTTAATACACAATGATACAATTTTAGGGTAGCGGTTAATCAAAGGGTTGGAATGCAATTATTGCAATTGTGGGTAAAATCCCTAATCCAGGGTTTCTTTAGCTGAAAGTTGATTTCCAATTAAGCTGCCCAGAACTGAGAAAACATTGCGAATAAAAAAATAAAAATAAGATTTTTATACAGTGTTTACGCTGTATGTATTAAAGATAAACCGGTTGCTCGGTTAAATCATACCTAGAGTTCACTAATGGTATCACTGGACATGACAGTAAACCTACACTAGGTGTTTCTTCTATACTCGTTTGCAGTTTGCTTCCTCGGTAATAACTTAAGTCACGAAATTGCAGCGGGAGCAAAAAAGAATAAAGTGAATTCAGAGAGGTTTGTTATTGAAAAATAACATACCATTCCAGACAAATCTGGCGAATTCAGTTATAAATATATAATTCGGGAGGGCTAATTAATGCTCTGTATTTTGTTTGATCACAACAAATATGTTTTGAACACACCGGCATTAAAGTTGATCAAGCCAACCTGAGTTGTGCCTCAGAAGTTGACGGAGGAACAACTATGTTTATTGATAAGGCTATAGTATACATATATTCCAATTTCTAACGACGATTAGAATTTTATTCTCTGCTATCTTGTGAAATCGCAGCCGGTAAACGTTCAGACTGTAAGTATGGTTGGGAAAACGGTGTAGTACAGTGTAGTGAAAAACGTGCGACACAGCGTGGTTGCATTAGACATACACGATGTGTATTTGGTATCGCAGAGCCGGGGGACACAGATGGCTAATCATAAATAATTGGGTTCTGAAACAGAATTTTCAGACAGCGATAAGACCGAAAGCCTCGTTTGTTTCTACGTTCCTACAGTCCACGGTCCGAAAGTCAGCCACGTTTACATCAAAACCAAGTGACAAACTGGAGCCTTATCTATGTGCATCAGATTCGTGCACAAATCGGCCATTGCTTATTTTCACCTCGAATGAATTCACTAAGCCCAATATTTCTTCCAATATTCTGATCAGATAAGTGGAACGTCTGTAAAATATTTTGATTAATAGTGCATGGGATTATTGAATTCATTTGCTTATCCAGAGAACATATTGCCACTCGTGTGTGTTGAAAAGCCAAACAGTCTAAACTATAACACTGAGCTATCTTGTGATAACATTTTGAAACAATATATTCATTCTGGTTAACTGTACCAGATCCCAAACATTATTAAGAAAGATTCGAGAAAGTAGCGATTACTTTTTGATAAAAATATGGCAAAGGTTTCGTGCGCGCAACGAAAGCTGATGTTGTATTTCCTTTCATCTTTTTAAATACAATGCTTTGCGGCTCATAATAGAGCCAATTTGCATTATTTATAGCAGATACATCAGGGTGCATGTACATTTGTGCTCGCGAATTTGTACTTTAGTTTTGCGGCTTACTTAAAGCCATTTTGGTTGCAATAATCATTCACTTTCAATTCCTGTATTCGATCACAATGATTTAGAGAATATATGAGAGTAATGGAGGATTTGATTCAATGTCAAAGGGAAACTCGTCGTGTATAGAACTGAAAAGCTAGGAAGCTCTGCAAAACTGTTTCAACACGGTTGGGTCTGATTAGTCACCTGGTGGCCAAATGAGATCAAATCCCATTCACTGTCACAAAACATGTAGTAAAGGTTGTTAAACTTTGAAAGTCATAACCACGGAGGCTGATGCTAAGACGCGCGAGCTGTGATGCTCGCAATAAGCTCGCAAAGATGAGTTGTACTATGTAGTGTACAAAGAAAATGCGAAACGCTCTAATCATCTATTTGGTGGCTGAGTGTGTGGTATGGCTGTATTAAGCCTGTGAGTTCGCGGGTTCGATCAAAATTACGGTGGACGGATTAACACCAATTTCCAGTTGATCCATTTAGAGTAATTCAGCGCTGAATTAGTCTTGTTCACAAAACTTCGTTCTGACTCTGTATTTTGTATCAAAAGATAAATTTTATAAAAAAATAACTCGCTATGAAGATAATATTTAGATTACCTAACAACATAATTATTTGTTATACTGAAATCCATTATTAGGTTGAAAATTACCATTACCAAAGAAATTTCAATTTCAATCTGAGTTGTCAGATTATCCATCTACCGGTCATTAAGTGGGTAAATTCAATTGCAATGAGAACAAAAAAATTCTGAAAGTAACTATATGTTAAAACAAATTTCATTTTGTTAGTATCATTTTATTTAAATGGGAAACAAAATGAAGCAAGAATTAAGCAAGGCAGAAACAATCAGCAAACTCAAACCCACCTGTTACAGTGAAAGGTTGATGGAATTTCTAAAATGAATCAAACAGTTACAGTAACATTTAGCACAGGTCGATATTTTTCGTAAGCAACAATGTGCAGATCTATCAGGCTGAACCAGGCGTGGCAGAAGTAGCATTTGCTTATCATGAAAAATGCAGGCGCAGATGTTTATGAGCAACGTAATCGTGAACTGACTGCTAACACCTGCCAAATAGATTGCCTGCAATGCATCCGCAAGATATCCGATTGTCTGTCCGAGAAACCCGTTTATTCACAAACCTATTCCGCAAAACAACTCTTCGGAACAAATAATGTTTATGAGTTAAGTTTAACCCTGAATCAACTTCAAGGGTCATGAATATAGAGAATATAAACAGCATTGAATCATATATTATATTGAATCATTACTTAAAATTTTGAATATCAATACAGAAGTTAAAAGTAAAAGAGGAAATTAAATTACTGTATCAATATATGGATATTATCGCTATATAATGCTTAAGCCATGGAAGCTTAAGCGCAGGATGAAACCTGTCTTTTTGATAGCTCTCAACACGACCCCAAACGCCTAGCAAATAGACTAGCATTTTTCCTGTAAATTTTATGATCACAGAACCCGAATAAGATCATCTGATGTCTGCGCTTTGTGATATCACGGGGTCATAAATTGCTTGCAGATTCGGAGATATCAAACCGCACTACAGATTATGCATCGGAACAGGTGGTGCAACATGGGTGCTTGGTGTCAGTTAAACTAGTTTCTTAAGTGCTCCGTGTTGCATACATAACATCCTTGTTGGTTGTAAATAAGCTAACAATCTTCTCCGAGAGTATTTTCATTTAAAAAAGGTTTTCATACCCGCGATTTAATTGAAGTGGAAAGGCTTTTTTGAAATTTACTTGAGATTAGTGCTAACCAAACCCTCCCTTTTTGTCTGACATTTATATTTCCTGCTTATATTCTTGTCAATTATTGATTGTAATTATGTGAGACGCCGTTAAAATTCGGTGGGTATTCTTTGATTACATTTAGACTGCAACTAGTCGATGCCAGAAAGAAAAAATGTCTGTAAATTATTCCGATAGATTTTTTGGAGAAAGAACAATATGACAAACGAGCTGGTTTTCAGTGCTTCATCCATTGCCGAATTACAGTATATTATACAACTCAGGAAACAACGTAAGTGAAAAGGAAAATTAGATTTGTAGTATAATCAGTAAAGGGGATGGGCCTACGTGTGGGGTCGGAAGGTAAATGTTCAAACACTCACTCCAAAATTGGTGATACCCATTTACAGAGTGTGAATGTTTGACTAGAGTGTTAGATTGGGGCATCCTGGATCCACAGTCACAGTATGTTAAGATATTAACTATTTATGCGCACATAGGATGGGTAACGTTTATTCGAATTGGCATTACCTCTGATGTAGATGTGAACTGGGCTTTGATATCATTAGACAGCATATCTGTCATTAAATAACCTTGATGAACCGATTTGTGCACAACGATGACGCGAAGTTACTATAAGTCTTCTGAAACCGAGTAATTCTTTTTTCATTCTCCTTCTTGTATATTAAGCATACTCAGAAATACAAATAACTTTCAGGTTTGTCTAATAATTATGTATCTCTTTTACTAAGATTTGCATGATGTGACCTTTAGGTGTATTGTAATTAGACCCATGGAAAGACTTTTTTGTTTTGCCACAGATAGCAATACAGGAAACCTTACAAAAATGGTGTGCTTCAGACACGTTCGTCATAAGGGAGAAGGGGATTGGAGGCAGGGTACACTTGTGAGAACAACCGTTTCCATTGAACAAGGATATGATGTATGTGATCCACAACATGCTTTTATTGGATTCTTTTTGACTCATTGGTGTTTACCGTGCTTGATGACGGATGGACCGCGTGTGGATCTAAAACGTTTCGCTCGTGCTATGTATACATTGGTAACAAGAATTTCATGGAGAAGTTTAAGAGCAATGTAGCTACACTATAAAGGTTCATTCAAAGTGATGTTGTAAGCAATCAGACTGCGGGTGACGTGATAACAAATTCAAATATGATAATAATAAACCCTTTTTCCCAGTAAAACCAACAGAAATGGATTGTAAAAGTCCGACCCGATAATGGCGCTTCCTTTTGAATAAAAATTGTAACGACGAAATAAGAATAAACGTCAACCGGGCAGGAACAGAGTGATTTCCGTGGATCAGTGAAGAAAACGTCATCAGATTTAACTTTTTAATAACCGATTATGTTGATTTAACGACAATAAAATGGAAGTTTGATGTTTTTTTATCGACAGTGATAACCAACGTTTGATAACTAAAGCCAATGGTATGCAAAATGGATTGATGCATGTATCTATATTGCTCGAGAAATGAAATGGTACGTGGTTAACCTTTAGTCATGTTAATGATAGGTAGATGCAACGAGGCACTTGAATTTTGACACAAATGACAGTTTCGTCGTGAAACGTTCGAAATGCAGTCAGTTTGTTTTCTACATCTGCTTCAAATTAGTGTCCCACTACTTGCAAGAATTTTTTTCAGTTAGTAAGAATGATAAGATAAAAGTGGAGTATTGAAATCTTCGATGAAAACCAATACATTTTTCATCTAATTGCTATACGCATAAATCCATGGGGACAATTGCTGTCCTGTCGGGACAAAGATGTCGTCTGATACCCAGGTCCATTAGAGAAATGGATTTGACTTGATTTTGTCTTTAATTACAAAAGCTCACTCCAATACACATGAATGGGAATAATATAATGAATGGAAACGTAATAGAGGAGTAAAAAAGATGGATATAGACTGAATTGTTCGAGCGAAGATAATTAGATTATACTTGGATGTACTTGAAATACTGCCTTCTCATGTGATTCTCCACTAACGTGCTACAGAAACGGCACAAAATTAAAGGCTTCTTGAAATATTCAGGGAACCAATAACGGTGCATATATAAAGGATCAAAGAAAATAACATTTATTCTAGTAATTATTATTTTATTTTGGCCTTGATGATAATTTTGAGGCTTGTTGAATCGTTGAACAAGAGATTCTGAAGTTGCTAATTGGAATAAGGTTTGGAACACGTTATATTCAAGATAGATGTGTGGAAAAGTTTTGAAAAAGCTATAAAGATCTGGTAAATTGGTTGCACTGTTTTCATTTCATTGTTAAACCTATGGAGCGTACCTTGATTGAAAATTTTACGCGCTATTGAGAACCTCTACACGTACTTCATATAATTTGCAGCAGTTTCTATTGATTTGCCGAACAACTTATGCGATGCTTATCTGTCCCGTATTCTATTCTTGACAATACGGCTGTCGCCAGTAAACAGAAGCTCCTTTCTGAGGAAAACCCCGTTGGCATAACTACCATGAGGCGCACCATTAAGTCAGCTGTTGTGATCAATAAAGACTGGAAGAATTTTACCTTGGATATAAGCTGCAACTTAGTCTTAAAATGTGACATTTTTGCAACGCGTCATTTCAGTGGCGACGGAAATATTTTCCGAGATTTGCGTGTGCATGTGTGGTATATTTCTTTATATTTACCATTCAGTTCACACTTAAGGCTAATATGTAATTTTATCAGCTTTTCATCCGTCCCAACATTAGGAGTAAAAAATAAATGTATCATTCATGAGCAATGCGAAGTATCTATTCTAAGCAACAATGAAAATTTTTTCTCCTGAGTAATATTTATTCTAAGGGAGGTCTCATGGATTTTGCCTCAACAGGGAGTCGCCAAGTAGATTACTAGTAAATGTTTAACGTGTTTATGAAACTTGGGTTTCGCAGGGGTGAAGTACTTTCCCAAAGAATCATCACAATTTAAGTACACTGATAAATATGTGATTTCATGTTTTGGTCATTTCTGAAGACAGGCTGAAACACTCCCAAGCAATTGCTTTAGTTTCATTTTAAGATTACAAAAGGGCTTCTTTTTGAAGACAAATCATCTTTACCCGAGATATAGAATTATTTTAGTTGTATGGAGAGAGCAAATTGAACTAAAACGTTAAGACGTACTGCTGCATGTGAACATTTAGTTCTGGGATAGACTGTCCAATGCACGTGACTGTAATCCCTTGGGGAAAACGTATTTTGATTCAGTGTGATGAAATGTTTTGTTTGCCACACAAATGACGAGAAAAATCGTTATAGATTCAGAGGTTCAGAAATTGCTAATGAAACAATTTCTTCCCATGTTTGTTCATCAAAAATACTTGTGAATGCAATATAACAAATCAACACATCTCCCTTACCACATCTGGTTCTGTCTTTCTTTCGGTTTTAAGTTTGTTGTGGAATAAACTGTAACAAAAATGTGTCTAGGTTCATTTAAATATGGATATTGCACTGGAACTATTTGTCACACTGAGTCAGCGACTTCATGAACATTGTGATAGTTTGCAGAAAACTAGTGTCTTTGCTAATGTGATTAATCGTTAGAACCATCGATAATATGCTTTGTGAGTTATTCAGTGTAGCAAAGCATCACACTATCCTGACTCTAATTAGTCAGGTGGAAAACATTGTGAGATTTTAGCGCTGACTTATTAGCTCACGAATCAAATTATTTTAGTCAAATTTCATTCTGTATTCTATTTTTTGCAGCTATGTTTCTAAGGGCTCAATGTAACACTTCCTGGAGAAAAGTTTAATTTGTAAAGTTTCTATGCGGTTTGTAATTTTCTACGGAGACGTGTTTATACTGATTACTGCAAAGAGCCATTGAATTTTCCTGAAACGAAGGAAGGACTAGAATAATAGTTAACATCAAGACTCGTCGGAGGCAATTTGCGATTTTTATATGGACAGTAGTGTCCAAGGTCTACTTTCCGAGTGAGTTCATCCTTATTGATCTTCGAGCTTTGCGTATCGTCAATGCAAATGTAGGCTGCAACACAGGTATTGGGAGCACATTTTAAAAGTGTTCAAATTTTAATCCAGCCACGGCATTTCATTATGCAAATCAGGGATAGGTAAATCTGTCTTATGCAAAGGCGGGTCCAGATAATTCAGCCCACCGCCAAATAAATATGAAAGTGACGAGCAAAAATAAAATGGTCAGTTTTAAAATAGGTTTTGATTTTAGGATGAAATTACGGTATTATAAAAATGTCTGGCATTGGCTTTTTAATCAAATTTTTGGGTTTAAACGCATGGATCTCAGAATATATCGATAAACATTTACAAAATATATTTTTGTAAATTTTCATTTGAAACTATTGTCTGAGGGACAAATGGGACCATTAGGTTGGTATGTAGATGAGAAACCACAGAATTCAGGCAAACCAAGGAGTATGACATTGCAATTTTAAAAGTTAAATTCGTCGTGTATATGGCAAATGATACGTGCTTCCTAGCTGATCAGTTCACGCTTCATTTGCCATATACACGGTGAATTTCACCTTTGAAATTGAATCAAACGCTTCAGTACTCAAATGAACTAAGTAGTCAGGTTGCGATTGTTTCCACCCGAGTCATAACCCTGAAGGCTTGTGCTGAGATGAGCGAGGCCTGCAACAAGCTCGCAAAGATGGGTTGTGCTATATCGTGTATATGAAAATGGAAAGCGGTCTCACCGGCTACCCGGTCACCCAGTGCGTAGTACATTTGCGTTCTGTCCATGAGGTCCCGGGTTCGATCCTCAGTTGTTTTGATGGATTCGCACTGCTGATGAGACCCAAAAAGGTCGAAATAGCTGTCCATTGCTTCCTGGATTTTCGGTTAACACTTAATTTGCTATATACACGACAAATTTTACCTTTGAAATTGAATCCAATCCTCCATTACTCAAATAACCTTATAATTGGCAGAACAAATATTGTGTGCATATGTATATTTATATATATCCACACAAATCCTCAATGATCTTTTGTTAAGTTTTTTAACTTGTTTAGTTGTTTAGTCTAGCGAAATTTAAGCTCTAAACTATGGTTATACAATTAGCGTAATAAAAGTGAAACAGTTTGATAAGATGTTCATGTAGCACTTCTTTCTTTAAGTTTCCGGCCTCGATTCCAGTTTTAGCTGATGGATGGCATAATTTTATCCAAAAAATACAAAAAAAGTTGTAGAGTGCTTACTAGTTTTGATTTCGCCTTCGCAAATAGTCCCTATAGTTGGGAGCACCAGTGTCGAGTCTCCTTTTTCGTAGAGCTTATCAGTAGCGTATACACACAGAAAACGTATGGTGAGCGATACTGGACCACATTGCTTCTGAGTGTATGGTTGACTGCAATAACTGAGGATTATGCTTCAAGGTGAAGGTAAAATCAATACCAATTATTGAACACCACCACTCACTAGTAACCAAGGATTAAATGAGAATATCAGGTTTAATTTCAAACTAAGAAGATGGAATTCAGTTTTCTGTGTAAAAATCTTCAACTGTGATAATAAACGAGATTTTAGGTTTGGTATTTGCTCTGTGCTTTGTTAAAACTGTTTACGTATTATGTAATCACATTACAGCTGTATCTAAAGTAAGGAAGTGAAGATGAACAGTCCTTTGCGCGAACCAAATACAAGCCATTTAAATGAACCTGGCTATGTGATTGAGATTTTGTAAATGAACGAGTTGTTGAACAATCTAGCGGTAACCATTAAAGAATGAGGTTTTTCAAGCCTTCTTTTCGGCTGGGAGCAGTGAGCCGGCAAACTCACTTGTACATTGTAAACGCAAAAGTGAGCTAATAAATATGATAATGAATTTGAATCCATGAACATTATATTTATGATCAAATGACCAGTGACTACAACACATGCTCCCCGCCCCCTCCCCCCCTCAAAAAAAAGAAGCGTGCCTACACAGTCGGTTCTAATTATGGTCATTATTAGAAAAAGTTAAGTACCTTTGATATAGAAAAATTTAACCTGGATCAAATACGATGCGCAACAATCTCACGGAAGAAACTTTTGAAGAAATCAGTCAAGAAGTTTCGCTTTTACTTTCCCTTCCAATTACTGTGTTGAAATTGAGCTAGGATGAGGAGATAAAATGGCTTGGACGCGTATACTGGTAATCACTGGACAAATTTGAAGTCTAATCCATACCTCACTTGATAGTATGAATCTGTTAGTTGAACAAGGAGCGTGCTTCCTGTGATACGTCCACCGTCATGTTCAGCAGGAGCGGCAGTGCTCTTTACTCCTCCAGGACATAACATATAAGTCGCAAATTCAAACTAGGTGGACCCAACTAAGCATGACTGTGGCCTGCGCAGTTAGACTGCCGCGTCAAGTAAAGCTAACTCATCGTGTTCCTCTGCTTCCTGGAATAAACTATTGGAGTTGTTTCTATTGTTGGGCGTTTGGACATGTAGTTAGGTTGTTTCCTCTCTGCCAATAATGCCATATTATTCTTCAACAATTAACCAATAAAATTTGATTGTTATGCATTCGAAATAAAAAGGGAGTTTTCCAGTCGGGCTAGTTGTGGGCATAGATAAGTGAATTTGGCCACGAAATTAAGTTTTCGGTTAAATAATGATTAACTAAACGTTGAGCGCCTAGTACAGGATCATTTCTTTTGGTGTTCCGGCAGTTACTTTGATGTAATGCCTACGACCTTTTTCACAACCCCGCGTTTGATTCTAGTACTAGGAAGCTGTCGACCCTAAAATTTAGAGACGAGGTTGAAATTAGATTACTAAAAGCACTTTAATGTGACAGCAGTTCTTGAGCAAATCTGCTCGGTGAACTTGACATGCTTTGGCATGCAATCATGGCCAACTAGGTTTCAACCAACGGAGTCACGGAAAAGCCCCTGGAACATAATCTTTTCATAATATCTGAACCCAAAGTATTCACGACAAGTATGGCGATTTCCATTATCCTTTCTGACAATTTATAACTATTCAAAATTAACATATATCTGACCTTACTGGTGATTCAAGTCTTTCTTTATCTTGCTCTTATTTTTTATCATCGATGGCAAACATGCTTTTTGGAGCCAATGAATTTCAAAATTCTACTTTGCAGCTATACAAGAAATGTGCTTATCTTACAGGTTATACATGTTTACCAATATATCTGCGATGAGTATAGTTTGTGCTAAGTATGTTCTACGGAAGTAACCACTTTGCTAGAATTCATTTAGATTGGTCCAAATTTATCAAACTTTCTTGCTTTGATTGATCGTACGTAGTCCATTGGCAGACAACGGTAAATTCTGTATCAACTTATCCTCAAAGGCACTTGTGGCCAAATCAAGAAAATATATCAGTGCACCACGTTATGGCTGGTCTCTATGTGTTCTGTAGGGTTATTCATACGTTTGGATTTTAAAAATAATCTTCGTTTGCTGTTCACAACACCCCTCCAGTATATTGAAAAAGCAAATATCTTGTTGAATTTTATCTTTTGGGGACAATGGGCAACATTCCCATTGAGTTGAGTAGATAATTCTTTCACTAATAAAGCCGGTCAAACCTTGCAGGATCAGATATTTTAACCATAGTAAACGTAAAAACAATGAAACCAGGAACGCCAGGTTAATATGAACACTTATTTCATTGCTACGCTCATCGTTTCTATACCAAAATTACAATCCGAAACCACCGAAGTTCACCTTTCCCTTTTTATTTACTTTTAGTTACGTTTTAAACAATAAAGCATTCTTGTATTTTGCAGCTGTTTATTGGACACACAATTGCTTCACAAACTGCAGATGTTGCTGCTCATAATTGTTATTCACTGCACCTCAGGAACTGACCCAATACCATGTCGTTGTTCAAGATCAGACAGCCAATCAGAATGCATTTGCCAGCAGCCAATAAGATTTAACCGATTGGTAACCTATGAATTTTACCATTCGTAAGTAGACTAACATATTTTACAAATTATTTCGAGTTATTGAGCGCTAGTTTAAATGAGTGATTGAAATAAATGTTCCAACTCAATGGGCTATACAACAGATGGATGGTTACAGTTTGAGAACGGTACCGTGCTATCAGATAAAGTTCGACTAATGCTTGTCATTCCCGTCTCAATATACGGCATACTTTTATTGGTGGCTGGAAGTTTGGGAAACTTTGGAGTTGCATTTGTGCTCATTTACGATCGAAGACGCTTGAAGATGACCACGCGGGTTCTGTTTTGCCTTCTGGCAGTGGCCGATACCATGGTTCTCTGGATTGCTGTGTTACGTTATTGTATTCGTGTGACAATTGGATGGGATTTTCGAGCCGCATACCCATTTGCTTGCAGGATGCATGTGCTTGCAGTGTACATGTCTACCAATCTGGCGGTAACAGTGTTCTGTGTACTGTGTGTGGATCGATGCTTTGTCATTTGCCACAGTTTAGAAGGTTACCGAACCCACTTTGTACAATCTAACACAACATCCAATGTCTCCGAAAGAGCAACTCAGTCTGGGATAAGGTCTGTAGTTCTCAGTCGTCCATATCGTTTGCAACATCACACACATCATTCCAAATGTGTTCTCTTTAGCATGCGGTTATTTCAGTGTACTCGTGTGCGTCGCGTGGTAAATCGCCTTCTGTGTTGCGTAAATCCGTGCTTTTGTACTTGCACAAGACAAAAAAGAGATCAAGCGTCGTCCACTGCACCCCGCATTAGTCTACAGTTTCAGTCTGTAAATTCATCTGCAAGCGGGCGCTCCCAAAGTTTTGCGTGCTTTCATTCTCACCAACAGTCACTCCGTATGCATCGGAAAGCTATTTTGGAACGTTATTCGCCGCGGTTTTCGTCGGCTCTGGAAGGAACTTCATCAAATATGCTCTCTCCTCCAACTTCAAACCAGAATAATTCGTTTTGCAATCGACTGAGTTCAGTCTACACTCGGCATTCTTCTCGATGGCTTTCTGTCGGTCTCATTCTTGGCTTCAGTTTAGTCATCATTAAACACCTAGTGGCCTACCGGTATGTTCGAGTTGAACCAATTCGTGGTTGCTATGGAAGCTCATTGGCTCGTTGGCGAGACTACATGGATTTTATTACGCAGGCCATTCTACCTTACTTCATTATAATTCCGGCTAACGCATGGCTTTACCGCTCCATAAAGCGTCACCAAAAGGTACTAGCCGCCTTACGCATGTTCATCAGTCGTGGAAGTGCTTCTTCAAGTCCGCTTCCTCCGTCGAATGACATGGCGCGAACATGTGAATACACGAATGTGTACCCGAATTTGGTGAACGCCAGGACAAAGTATACCTTCACCAATCTGCGCGATTCACATGCCGTGGGAAATAGCTCTGTGTGCCACACCGGTCCCCGGCATCGTCAAGTATCAGCAAAAGTGATGGTCGCAACTGCAACCCATCTATCAAAAAGTCATCTTTTTATTTTTAAGACACTCATTACACTCAGCATTTTACATTTTGTGATTAATTTACCGGGACACCTATATGCGCAATTGATCCTACCTTCATTGAGTGACTGGTGGTTCAGTACGGTGGAAGGTCATTTGCTTTACGATAGTCTATTTCTCATCTCGTACACGAACAACGGGGCAAGTTTCTTCATACTTTTATGCACTAATCGCGGATTCCGACTGCGTTTCTGCTCCACCATCAAACGTTCATGTATCGGTCGGGCATTCGCTGGTTTAAGACGATATTTGAAAAGTTTAAGTTCAGTGCGATCCACAACTGGCTCGTTTGAGATTCCCCTCGGTCGAACAACATCTAAATGTACAATAAATCCAATTTTACTTGATTTGGAAACCTCACAAATTCGAGCTTCTTGTCTGATGGATTGTGCCACATATAACGGGAATATGTGACCAGATATACTCAGTGGTTTTGGCCCTTCGTTGCAAAACATGTTTCACCTCAAAATTTGTGAACCAAATATTGATATCGGAGAAAAATGGCGAGTGGTTTTATCACCGCACTGAACATGTATATATGTATTTTTTTGAAAGAAATGTTTCAAACAGTCATTTGAGTTACTTCACAAACTAGACCGTCGACCGCATGGGGCGGTTTCAGGCGATTTTACTGAATGGCTGGTGTAGAGTTGACCATTTGATTTTTGATTGAAATTAGAGAATTATATTTTGCCGCATGACCAATAGTTGATTTGTATCGATACACATTAAAATTTCCCTATAACTTCAGATATACAATAATGCACTAATTATGAATATTTGGCCAAGATCTTGCGTGGAAACCACAGCACATAGCAGAGAAGAATATTTATCCGAATGTCGACTTTTTAGCGAATTATATTTAACCCCAAATAAACTGCCTCTTCGGCGGTTCAGCAAACAATGAGCTATCTCTCCGATCCTTCAAAAGGGTAAACTCTTTACAGACAAATGTATAATACAAATCACGAGTTTGTCACCCGGC
The DNA here is from genome assembly GCA_900618425.1 of Echinostoma caproni. Taxonomy (NCBI): domain Eukaryota; kingdom Metazoa; phylum Platyhelminthes; class Trematoda; order Plagiorchiida; family Echinostomatidae; genus Echinostoma; species Echinostoma caproni. Next base: position 5,765 of record UZAN01000024.1, on the reverse strand, counting down.
TATATGTTTTGCTTCCAAGATTCTTCTGTTTGGACGTTTAAGGGAATCCGTTTGTTTCATGAAAATGATCATTTATTTATTTTATAGCTCTGAATTACATTAGTAAAAATGGCAGTGACCACGTGTTGAAACTCATTTAGTTTCTTTGAGGCCTGTTACTATATTTTACCAATAAAACCGTGAGCCAAACTCGCGGGATCCTTCAGGTGACCAAGATCCTGTGGACCGCAGCACTTGGAAAACACAGAAGTAACGTATAGTCCGGCGTCAGTGTAGTCATATGCGCCATTGGCAAAATGTTCACGTACAGTTTAAATGAAAATTGTGATATTTTCTTTCTGTATGGTTCCATTTTTCTAATAGAAGCATCACATAAATGAAAATCTAATCAACATGTTTCGAATGTACTACCATTCACTAGGCACATTCATCGCCAAATTGCTTTAAGGCCTAAATTATTTTGAGTATATACAAACGGATGAATTGAAATAGTTTTCTCATCATGCTGAACGAGCATCTCGAAGGGGCCAACGAACTGCATTAGATCCCTCTTTTCAGGAACCAAACATTCACTGGAAAACCTTGAATTATCAAAATATCGTATACTTGGAATGAAACAGCAAGGTGAAAGGAAAATTCATTACGAAATAAATTCCAAATCTTGACTGCACAAATCCCTTCGGTATTTAATCGGTCGAGCTTTTGCGTCATCCCAGATACATCAATATTAAGCACTTTCCGTATTTCATGAAAGTATTAGCAATCATTTATTTTGAAATTCATGCTCAATTAAATTCCTGTGATGAAGCAAAAGAAATGTAGCTATCGTTACATTAATTCTCCAATTTAATTTTAGCCTAAACAAGATTCACACTGTGGTTTCTTTCGTTTAATTATATTTTGTTGTTGTTTCGTATACATATTTGTCATTAACCGGAATTCAATTGCCGTCCGGTTTTCCATTCAAGTCAGCAGATAAAAGGATAACAGAGTCTCCCTGAATATAACATTTACTCTGCAGCCACTCATCCGAAAGCGGTATGAAATGACAAACAGACACCATTAAAATCAATACATTTATACAATCGATAGCCAACACTTCCTTAATCAGCTAGTTTGATAACAGTCCTGATGACTAACCAACCGTGAATATTTCAGCAATCCTGAAGGTTGTGTGGTGAACTTCGTGTTTACTCCGCTCACAACCGAATCGAATTCGGAAGGACCCCAGTAAAAGCTGCATATTGTTTCAATAACGCATTTGTTTTCTGGTGTTCAGCACACGAAATAAGTTTAGCTCACAGTGTAATAAAACATTGGACGATGTGTTGTACGAAGTGACAGGTGCATAAATGTTTTCTCTCCAGCAATACATCCAGGGCGGCAAACTGAATGATCAACTGGGTACACCGGCCGAACTTTCCCAAGACCGGTCCAAAGTTTAATAAATCTGAGTTGAAATTCTCATGCTGTCGGCTAACAAACGAGTTGTGTTTGTGAAAACATTTGTTCACGTGAATGTGAGAAATGCAAAGTTTTGTTAGATTTTGTTGAGGTTAACGAGTTCCGGTGATGTGTAAAATGTTTAGCATTCAGTGTTATTTGAGCAATCCACATTAAGATACTCCACCGTTGACTTTGGCCGAATGCAAATATCTGGTCATCAAAGTACTCAAAGTGTGTGTATGGACCGCACATTATTGCATGTAATGATTAGCTTTACGGACATAGCGTGATATATGATTGACGACCTTATTATTACTATTCTAGCTAACCAATATACATGAAGAAATGAAAAAACCTTTAAAATAACTCCATTTGAACCGTGAGGCAAGCACATTTACGACTGCTTCACGCATGTCGTGAGGCAAACTGATATTTATAGAAGTTACCCAAACAGAACACTCATTCAGGATTTCCTGTGAACTAGCAGCCAAGATGTACGCAAATAAACTGTAAACGAAAAGCCAATTTATCAGTATTTTTGTAAAATTATACAAGCGGGTATATTTCATTAATCGGCGTTTTCAAAACCCCATGAGCAACGAGTGGCAAGCCACTGACCAATTCAGAATTCCTACGTCCAAGCTGAATGTATTGCTGAAGACTCGAGGCAGCTACAATTTATGTTTATTCACCAATTTTTTTGCTACCATTGATAATTTAACCAACTAAAAACTATTGCAGCACAAGTACTAATCGAGGGAGTGATTATGCGCCCAATTAATTGCACTATCTTTTACTCACTGAACGCTGGAGGATGTACATAAAACCTGCCAAAAAATCACTGTCATCGTTTAGTTTTGAGTAACACTTGGACTAATAAATACCCTATCACCAAAATTTTCAGAATATCGACTACGGTCGGATACATAGCAGGAAGAGGAAATTTCACTCAAATTTATTCTCTTATGAGAGAAACAAAAACATGTGAAGAAGAACCAATTATGAACAGTGATTTAACACTGCACAAGAAAAGGTTGTTGGGAGACATGGTTATAAGTAACACTCAATACTATTATTGTCTTTGTTTATAGCGGCTATGCAAGTAGGTATTCCATGTGGCATGCATTCCAATCATTATCCCCCAGTGTACGCTCTTCAGAGTACAGTGAACTCCACCTTAGTTTGTGATTTCTTTGAAACTGTGCGTCTCGCGATTTTGTTATTGGTTTATTTAGGGGATCGGTTTGAATGTTCTCTGTATCTTCCGCGTCCAATCATTTACATTCAATATCGTACATAGTGTATGAGGAATGACTGATGCAGTTTGAAGTTACACATATAAACCTGCGCTCACGTTCCTCAATAGGATATGCTAGTGTCCAATTCACTTTTTCCAGTTCAAAGCTTTTCGCATCACATACGGTATCGCAATTAGATTTGGCCCCGGTTTTCTATTCTATTCTATTCTATATCGAGTAACTTCACCAGCAATCGCCGACCCTAAATTGAAATAAAGAGTACAGAGCAAACTAAGCGTAAAATGAAAAGCTGGAATAAACTGCAAAGCTGTTTTCACACAGTTGGTTCTCACCATAAACGAAAATCTACGGACTCAACTGAAGATCAAACTAGCAAGGAGAACTGGAGCAAACTGACTACTTCAATCAACAGAAAACCAAACAGATCGTTTCCCATTTATTTTATAAGCGATAAAGGTCAACCCATCTATCTGAAGGCTAGATCCATAGCTGTAGTCAGCAACCACCTGGGATGAAATATGCACATCACTTTCATGTTTTCCATTTATGCTTTTCGGCTTTGTACACTACAATGTGCACTACATAATCAAATCAAATCCTCAAGTCTTTTCAAGTAATCACTAAATCCAAACTTTTAATATGAATGACGTTGGTGACTTGGTCCGATATTCAGTGATTGTGCGTTTGGGAAAATGAAATATTTTGATCTTTCTCAAATGTTTTGGGAATACCCCAAATTGCAAGCTTAAACGATACTCGGTGATACAGAAATGAGAGACCATATTTTGAGGACAACAGGGGAACTCCATGGATGCTGGAGTCCTTGTATGTATCTAGTGCCATCTTATGATTCCGGTGAAATTACTCGGTGTTGAAAGACTATTTGTTCCAGGCTACGAATGGTAACATTAGTCTATTAGCCAGGTTGGATTTATTAGGTAACTAGGAAGAAAGCAATTTTTCAAGTGTATCACACCAAAGCGGTAGATGGGTTAACAGCGGATGAAAATTTGGAGAAATTACGGAACACTGTTTTAGCAAGTAATCAGATAATTCTGCTTTCGCAAAAATGGCTGGTAGTTGTGTTGCTTCCTCGTAATCAAAACGCCGTTTAGCCTTCAGTGTGACAGTTGTGCAACTCCACAGGTAATTGATGTAGGGTAATTGGTGTTAATTTCCTTTTATGTGCGAATCTGTTTGTATATCCGTCTAATTCACCCACCCCAAACAACCCATTATATGTCAGCATCAAGTGCGATGATATTGGCTAGTCAATGAATCACCTGAAAAAAGCCTGCTGGCCACTTGTGTTTCTAAGTGTGTTTTCACGTCTGCAAATTCCCAGTCAAATTTCAGCAGAACTAGGTACGACATTTGCATTTCTGGAGCGTGATAATTTGAAATTTGAAGTGATATCTATGTGTCTGAAATTTCCTTTTCCTTTTAAACTATACATTATCGAAAATGAGATAGAGACAGTTTGAAAATATCATGTATGTACTCTGTAAGATGACATTTTGATATTTTATATTGTCAATCAACACAACATATTTCGGGTACTTAGTGATGATAAGCCTCAAAATAAAAACTTCCAGTTAAAAATATTTGGACAATAAGGCACAGCGACGCTATCGAAAGATTTGGTAACCATCGGAAAAACCGAATAATACTAGAGCTTAGGGGACATCCCAATTCACTCTGCCTAACTCATGATCGTACCTCTTTATAAGTGCATTGAAAAACACTGAATTACCAGAGATACTGAAAAAAGGAAAATAGAAAACAGCTTCGTTTTGGAAAACCATGTCCTGACTAGATTCACGCGTCAGTGGATCTACGGATTGCCAAAATAGCACAAACCAACAGTCCCAATACAAACTCTAATTAACATGCAAAATTGTTCGAATCATTTTATCGTGCAAGCGATGGCTTAACTCCTGGGACTGTAACGACGAAATATAGTCTCAAGATTGCTATCTGACTTATAAGCGAAATAAGTAGAACTTCATGTTCAGAACAAAGCTATGATGTTCTTTCAAGTCTAATCTGTGCTCCTAATAATCAAGCTGTTTGAGACCGGTGATTGGTAACATGTCTCAATTACCTATTAACATTCAGTTCAAGATTCCGACGATCAAAGTGATAGTTCCGAATGTCAAATACAGTATTGCCACATATTGTGCTTGGAACGTTCACTTCAACGGGGTTTTCGTTACGGTGGGTAATAACAAAAGGATATTTTCCTGAGCAACTGCATGAAGTACATTGTATTGGAACCAGTCGATACATATATATACATATATATATATATATATATCAACTCAATGAAAGTCCACATTCGTGATTGTCACATCAGCCGTAGGCGTTTTTTCACACGGGTTATGTGTCACCGATGCTTAACTCCATAGTTTTAGAACAAGTGCAATGACTTATCCTAGACTCCTCGTTGAGTAAATAGTAGGATGGTAGCACCCAACAGAGTACTTTTCATAAACAAACTCTATCTGGACAGTATACCCGTTTTGAGATTTTGTTTCATTCAGGTTTAAATAGAATCTACTCACATTGAATGAAAACGCAGTTTCGTTTATTTTCGGTGACACATGAATTGATTAATACGTTACATTTCATGTAACATCATTTTGTATAGAAAAGAGGAAACAAAGGGAAGGTTTATTCAAATGGACATTTTTGTTGTTATTGTTTTGTGCATCGGTTTCACAAATCGGATGCGACTGATCCTACCATCGGAACTTACGCTTGGTCCGTGTTACTTGTGTACTTTGGGTGGGAGTGGGAGGGGGAAGAGGAGGTGGAGGAGGATTAAAAGGGGAACTGGAAGACCACAGTAGGTTGAGTGACCTCACAAATTGTTTTTGGGCGCACAAAGGGGATTATGTAGACGAATTCCAATCACCTCTGCGGTGACTAGGACGCAGTTTTTAATCGGCTTTGGTCTGCGAACACGGTAGAGGCCGAAATGCTTCAGTCACACTCATTGTGTGATCGAACTTGATGGGGTGTGAAACGATGGTACTTTTAATAGTTTTAACGACACCA